>JABFOV010002061.1:0-21546 GCA_022817685.1 Aradophagus sp. ZL-2020 | reverse complement strand
GACGTAGACGAATTACTGCGATTTGTAGGTAATTGTACTCTGATCTTGAAAAGTTTCACTAAAATTACAACTTAAATAATACCTCAAAACAAGTTTTTATTCAGATAGATGATGGTTATTTTGACAGTTATAAATATTTATTATAAATTCAATAATATGGTTTATTTTCTAATTGGTAGTTGTTGTGTGCATGGATTTGTACTATCTATAATTTTATTTTGCCGAAGAATTTAATTTGCAAATTTAATATACAAAAAAATAAAAAGTACATTATTTTATATTGACAAAAATTAAATATGGAATTAATTTAGTAACAAAATAAAATCATTATTGAAATTTAATTTTTTGCTCGTCGTCAAAATTTCTAGGAATACGTTTTTGATCAACGAGGAAGGAAAAATATTAATTAGCATAAGAAAGTTTTTAAATCTAATTAAATAAAAAGTATAAACTCTTCCTTTCCAATCAGTAACGGATACTAATTAGTCTGAGAATTTCATAAAATTATGAAACACCTTTGTATATGCGTAGATCGATTGTGAATTAACCTTTCAATTTTATGAATTCTGTTTTTGAATTGAAAGCGATTAATGATATACGCATTGTTTCATATTTTTTCAGAAAACTGCCATTATACGTAAGCTGATTTGATGCAACGAGTGGAAGTAAAGAGTGAGATTGGACGAAAAAAAAGAAAGATAGAATAGGAAAAAGAAACGAAAGAGCATAAAAGTGAACACGATTGTCACAGGAGTGACGTGTCAAAGTGTCACACGACTTATTCGCCCGAATCGGAAATGTACCTCCGCTCGAATTAGCATGTTTTGTATACTATTATGCGACGATTTGCAATAGACGCCTTGGTACTAGCCAGACAGTTGTGACACAATGTTGCACCTTATTGATTCTGCGTCAATACAGTCTCAACGACCTCTTTGCATAAAAAACCGAAAAAAAAGAAGAATAAAAACAAGGATGAAAAAAACAATAGTATTGAGTGAAATTTCGTAACGATAAATTTTTCATCAATCGTTCCAACATGAGAATATTGAATCGCGTTCCAAAGAACGAAAAATAAATTTAGAAAAACAAACTTAATAATTATACGAATTTATGATATAAAAATTATTTAAATATTGAATTCTTGAATAATATTGAGTAGTAGTTTATAAAAATTAGGTAGTAACATCGTACAACGTTTAAAATTTGAAATAATGGCGATACAAGTAGCACGTTACTCAAAAGCGTTACATTTTTAAGTAACGGTAACGATAACGCGTTACTTTTGAAAATAAGTAACTGTAACAGTAACGTGTTACATTTTATAACACAAAGTAACGGTAATGGTAACGAGTTACTTTCAAAAACAAGTAAAACAGTCATTGGAAATAACATTGTTAGTAACGCATCACTCAAAATATAAGTGGCCTTGACGTTACTTTCTTCTTTTCGAATAAACAGCAACGGTAACGAGTTATCTTTGACAGCAAGTAATTTAAACAATGCATGTAATTCAATACTCAAAAACGTTACATTTTTTTAGTAGAGTTAAGATTTCATTTCTTCCAAAATAACGGTAACGGTAACATGCTGCATTTTTAAACACCATGTAACAGTAACAAGTTATTTTTGAAAGTATAGAACATAGAAACTGAAATTAACTTCGTCACAACTAACGTGTTACTCAAAAGCGTTACATTTTTTTGTAACTTTAACGTTGACGTTACTTGTTTATTTAACAGTAACTGTAACAATAAAAAATTACTTTTAACACTAAATAACTTAGACATTGGAAATTACGTAATTACAAGAAACTCATTACTTTAAGACGTTACATTTTTTCAATAAGAGTAACATTGAGGTAACATTTTTTCTTTCGAAATAACGGTAACGGTAACGCTAGACTTTTGAAATGAGGTAACGTCAATAGTAAAGTGTTACTTTGTAAAAAGTAGTAACTAGACCCGGAATATATGTGGGCTCTTCTTCGAGAAATCACTCGAACTCATTATTTTCCCTTCGTAGACAGACACACAAATACTTTTCCATAAATCTTCGTGTTAAAAACACAGCGGAGAAACAGCGAGAAGTCAACAACACACACACTCGCAATATTTTTTATACTTTTATTTTCCATGCAGTTTTTCTTATGGAGTACATCAGTGTGAAAGACGAAACGTAAAGTGTACATAGATCACTTACTCTCTTACTCGAAGATATTTTCATGGAGATAACTTTCTCCAAATAGCCTTTGCAGCAATCAATGAAGCGACGTAAAATCGATTTACAGATACAATGGACGGGCAACTGTAGACAAACTGCAGTTACATCATTATAATTTGTATTAAATAATAGGCTGTAAAGTGGCGCCAAACAAATATTGTTATGCGCTGGTGATTACGATGAAAAGGTGAGAAATTTAAGGAAGCGCTATAGTGCTTTTATTGCGATCGGGATGTGTTTACCTAGAGATGATAGAAGGTTTTTAAATTGTCGCGAATTATCGTTTCTCTTTTTCAGTGATCCGTTTCATTTTGCACTCGTAGATATAAATGTAAATTATTTCCTTATTTATATAATTATATATATTTCTATAATTTAATTTATATAATTATAAATATTTCCGTATACATTGTATACAGACATGTCAAATTAGATTAAATTCATTTTTAAAAATGCTTTTTTTGTTCGCGTTTCAATTTTGTACTTTAAAAAATCTCTGCAGTTATTGTAAATGGTCCTACTGCTTGTGTTTATTTAATGGCAATAAGCATAGGTGGCTTCAGGAACACCCCGCGCAGAAAAAAACGTGTGGCTCAACGTGTGGATACCCCTAGCCACACGATTTTTTCTGCGCAGGACACATGCCTTTTCAGCGCCATCTCTATTCATTGCTTTTAATTAAATTTTTTTATCACACGGAAAGAAAAAATAGACAAATTTTGCATAAAAAGGTATCCTAATTTAGCAAACAATATTAGATACAAAGTTTGTACCAATTTGGCGTGATATACTGCTTTTGCAATCCGCTTACACCAAAATGGTATAGACGGTTTGCTAAAGGTGTAAATGACTCTATGCAAAATTGGTATAACGTGGTTATTCACTAAATTTATCTAATTTTTCTTTCCGTATATAAATCTGAAACATTAACATAGATAATTTTGAAATAAAATATACAGTTGGGTATATTACAATTTTAAAATATAACATTATAATTTGTGACATATCGTTTTTTTGTTAGCAGCACAAAAATTAACATCTAAACATGCAAAACATGAAGGCAAACTTGATTTCATTTCACTACAAGAACGTATTGTCCGAGCATTCCAACGATACTACAGCTTCCAACTTCCGTTTATCCAAACATTCACGTATCACTTTCATATTCATTATTTAATAGAAGCCCGTTTCTCTGGGAAAATTGCCGCATTCTCAATCGACTGGTATTTGAAATTTCAATCGCGCGCGCTCCCAAGGCCACACTTTCCGCGCGCATTTTCGCATTTCGCGCGATAGCGTTTAGAAATGCAAATCGACTGGGCTTGGAGAAAAGGAGCGTCAGTGAAATAATGAAAACGGAATGAAAGAAAAATGAACGAAAAAAAAAAAAAATAAGAAGGTAGCCGCGCCTGACCAAACATGATCCGATACTACGCGTGCATCACGCGATAGCTTGTTCACCTACTCATCCATTCATGACGGCTCTTCATTGATAATCTCGACAAGGAAACACGTTCTAGCGCCGACCGGCAGAGCCAATTGCGTGAATTTCTTTTCAGGGTCGTCGCGCTCGAAACGTTCGCATTTCGGTCGCTCCGGTTTCAAGACTTTTCCTTTCGGGACCGAAACGAAAGTAACAGTCGCAAGGTCTTTCGAGCCAAACGTGAACCGATTTAATCTGCCCTCTTTTTTTCCTCTTCCATTTTTTTCCATTTTTTTTTTTTCCTTTATCGTCCACTTTTGGAATTCTTCTTTCTCAAACACTACCAGCGGCTCGTAACTTGTTATGCCGAACGTATATTATGTCAACTAACAATTTTATTTTCGAGATGTATTGACTTTGTGACGCAATCGTGCGCGGTTTATGAATATATATTTGTTAATTATATAAATCTGCATTGTATAACTTTCAAGCGAGTCGGAAAAGAAGGCAGTAGCGATAGGTTGATACTTCCTGTGTTATAATTGTTGGTTATGATACAATACAATATTTTTTCTCGTTTCATTTTTTTCAAGAGGAACGGGAATCGGTAGTTAAAAATATTATTTATGTTCATGTCAAAAGATAAATATCGATAAGATTGTTTTTTGATACATTTTTCGTTTTCAAAAGTTTATATCATGATTTTATAACGTACATTTTTAAATGAAAACTGGTTGCGGGTGTTTTTGCAATTTCGACAAAGGTTAATGTTTTACTGTCAAGCTAGATCTTGGTTGATAAATAAGTTATTCATAATTCAACAATATGATACTTTATGCGTCAGTCTTTCCGCATAAAAATTCCTTTATCGCCGAAATGAATAGTGTGTTATTAGTAATTGAATCGTTTGACAGAAAATGACTTTAATGAACTTGGCTAATTTGTATGCTTCGTGTTTATTCATTTTATTTTCTTGCAAATATGAAATTCAATTTACGATTCATGGTACACTAGTTTACTTTCCAGGAAACATTAATTTGGTTTGTCAAATAAATAGGATTTCATTTGCGATCGATGTCTTCCTTGATCAATTAGAATAAATATAATTTATGTTTTATTAGTTTTGGTAGAGCAACATTCAACGAGTGACTGAATAAAACAACTGAAAAGTCTTTTTGCAAAACTTCAGGGTCAAAAAATGTATTCTGATCTAAAAATGCTTTTGACATTATGACTACTTGATTCAAGAAGTATATCGTGTTTTAACTTCTACTACTAAAATTAAAAGGATGATAAATTAAATTGCACAGGTTAAATTTCAAAATTGGCGCTAAAACCATGACATTGTTACTTAGATGACAATGACATTTAAAAATCAAAAATAATAAGAAAGGGTCAATTTTGGGTTTAATTTTCTTTAATTACGCACAAAAGAATTAATTTTTTGAGGTAATAATTTATGATAAATGATTCCCGTAATTCTAACCTATTTTTTAGGTTTTACCGGGTTAAAAAATATCAGAATGATTTTGTACAAAATTACTACCTTGAAATTAAAAAATGTGACATCAAATTAAAGGAGATTAAAGAGATTTAAGATTATTTGATTGATCTGCTTTGTTAATTTTTAAACTCAATTTCATTTTTTTTTTCTTGTAATAACAAAACACTGAAACTTCGGTATTGCCGAAATCTTCCGTAATTTTTCAATATGTCATTTTCTTAATGATCAGACTGGAGTAATAAATTCGAATCCATTGAGCAAATTATACTGTACTAATTATAGCTCGACAGATTCAAAATGGTTCACATATTTTGTGATATAATAAACTGCAATTAATTAAAATATAATAATTTTGTTCGAATAATCACATGGAAACAAGTAATTATCAACAAGTAAAATCATGTGAAATCGTAACTTACACTGTAAAAATTTCATACACTTTAAAATTAAGGTTACTTTAAGTGTCTCTGTTCATTAAAATTAATGTTGGTACATGAATTTACATCGATTCTCAAATGGGATTTCAATATTTGTACATTAATTTACTACTTACTTTGAAATAAACTTCCAGTACTTACATTAATTTACAAGACATTTTAAACAGAACAACATTACCGTAGTGCAAACAAGAAAATTTCTATAAGTAATAATTCAAGTATGAAATTTATGAAACAATATGACAAAGTAAAATCAAAAACGTTCAATTAAAACTTTATTAAAATATTAATAACAGCATAAAAAAAGTTTTGAACTTGACTTTCGCAGTTGAGCGTCAAATTCGATTTAAACTATTAAGAAAATTAAAGGATTAAGAATTTATTTATCAAATATGAATAGGTTTTTTTTGATTATTTATTTATTAACTCAATTATTGAATTTATAACAATTTAGTTTATAAAATAGTCAAGTTAAGTCTATGTGGCAATGACAAATTTCGTTCATTTAACCTTCCTATAACTTTTCACGTAATTTAACCTAACCTAAAAAATAGGTTAAACCTCCGTAAAATGTTTGACAATATTCAGCATTTTATTTTTTTGCATCTATTAAAAAAAATTCAACTAACAATGAACCCTTTCTTACTGTTTTTTATGCTTTTGTTGTTTTCGCACAACTATCAATATCATGGTTTTAGCGCCAATTTTTGAAATTTAATCTTTGCAATCCAATTCGTTATCCTTTTAATTGAAGGGCTAAATGCAATAGGGGGACAAGGGCTCGTGACTGACGATTCTGCGCATCAAAACACCGCTGAAATATCATGCGCAAACTTTCACCGCCGAAGTTCGCACACGACATTTGAGCGGTGTTTCGATGCGCTAAACCGTCATGAACAATGAGCGATTGTCCCCTTACTACATCCGAATTTTCAATTTAATGTCAATTTGATGTTAATAATGTTAAATGATGTATTTCTACATTTATAATAAATTTATCGAAGTTCAACTTATCGATACACTCATTGTATATTGTTCATCATTGAAAAACTAAACTTTTTTAAATTATGCTATATATCATAACACTTTTATTAGTAGAAATCCGACCATCTAATTTAAAACATTACCGTTTTGATTTCAATCGAGTTTTGTTCTTAAAAAGTTATACTCTGAAAAAATTTTAATTTTTTCATAAAAAAATCTTTTAGAGTAATGAAATATAGGAACCATGAACAATTTTTAAACAAATTGGAAATTAGGAAAATCTATGGAATATAATTTTGTAAGTGTTTCACATTTTTTTTAAGATGAAATTCAGATAAAATTTATAATACTCTATGCATAAGCATATTTTAATTTCAGAATAGAAAATACGCCGACGAAAATTAATGTTGTTTTTCAATTGTTCAAAAAAAAAAGTAATCAATAAAACTATACTGTGAACCTACTAAACTTAAGCATAAGTTATTAGTAATCGTAATGAATCGTAATGCAATCGAATATTGAGTAAATCTATCTAAAATTTAGTAAATCTAAATAGAAGTTCAGTAAATTATACTGAATATTCCGTAAATTTAACTGAAATTTCAATCAATTTCAATAAATAATTAAACTGAAAACTTCGGTAGTTCCGACCAAAAGCTTTTTTCAGCCTTTTGAAGGAAACGACAGTTACAGTTTACAACGAAAAATTCGTACGAAATAAATCGTTCAAATACCGTAACGATGATTGTAGTTACATTAACCAAACGTCTGTTTATTTGAACAATACATTTGATCAGTCGACTAAAACAATTGACTACATTGCATTAACCAGCGCGACTTTTTCTCAGCACACATTCGCAGTCCTCCTTGAATCACAATGGCAAGCCATTGAGCCTCGACGACTCGTCAAAGTCCACGTCGCAATAGCTCATGGCGATGCGCGAAGCACGCAAACATCGAGAGAAAAGTGTCGGCGTCGGTATCTCGATCATATCAAGCGGCGCAGGCACATTCTTCTCACGGCCCTACGTGGTCTCCGCGGCCATAGGCTCGCACGTAAGATTTTCTTCGGCAGTTCCATAGCCCGACGATGACGGCGTATTTTTGACAACGTCCGTGAACGGTCAGATTTGGCAATGGCACACACCGACACAGACGAAAAACCGATTCGCGGGCCCCCAAAGTCAGAGCGAGCGCTGTTCCGCGAGTGCTCGCCGATCTCCCCAATACCGCCCCCCTCCCCCTCTCCCGTAAAGTATCGTGTAGGTTATAAAGGACCGTCGAGTCAACTATCCAACTGCACTCTCTCAGTGAAACTCTTACCAGGATCGTTGTTCGTACTTTGTTCTTACGTTACTCGTTTCGACGCTCGCTCACAACATGAGGATTATTTTACTGGTACGAATCTTAGTTTTGTTTTACCGACTAACCTCTTAAACCGTTTGACTCACAGTAATAACCTCCATTTAAGGGTAATTACATATCTGTAGAATTCACGCAGAATTTTTAACACTTTTCCTCGGATTTTAGTACTTTTTGACGGTTGTGGTATAAAATCATGGGCGAATTCGTTTCTCGAGGGGTAATATTGTTTTTCTTGAGTGGGAATTAATTTTTTTTACGAAAGTGAATAAATTAATTGGGATTTTTTTAATTTTCATTTTGTTCAATTTACTTTCTACACATTGATAGATTGGTTGATTTATGTAGCAATATATATATTAATATACATGCATATGTATATATGCATATGTAACTTGATACTTATATATAACCATTTCTTCACATATTCATTTATTTTCACACTCCTTATTTTTATTTCTTGAATTCAATGCCATTCGTTGCTTTGGTTTAAAATATAATTTCTTTCCAAAACAGACCAATTGAATTCAATAAGAACCAATAAAGAATTAATTGTACTGTTTTTTATCCATTAACCATTTAAACTGAATAGAACTTTTTGTGGTGAATTAAAAATTTCTCTTACTCCAATAATTTTTTCGAATCAACGGATTCCCAAACTAACTTTAGCTTTACTCAAAAAATTAATTGTAATCGCACAAAAGTGTTAGTTTGCGAATCATTCATCATTTAAATTAATTAATGAACATGGCCTCGCATCTCAAGTGGTCCAAAGTGAAATGCAAGCCATACGTTGTGTGCGCGCCGGCCTCGCAGAAAGTGACATTTCACATGTTATTACCGTACTTTCAGCCAGTGCTTTTGTCCCCAGTGCTTTCCAACATCTTCCCCCTCCCCCTCACTACAAAAAGAAGTCTTTTACAAACTGCTTAAATGAAGAAATTTATTAGTTTTAAACTACTCAAAATAAGAAGTTCCAGCGAAACAAGCACTGTAAAACTACCAAACTTAGTTAAAGTGCAAACTTAATTTAAGTCTCTTTGCGAGAGACTACATTTTCTAGTGCAAATTTGTGAGATATTTTTGGTGATTTCGATATCAAGAGCGTCTTAGTTGTAATGAATCGAGACACTTTTGGAGTCTCAAAGAAAGTCTTAAAATAAGACACTCGTGTTTGATGTGATAACGTCGATCCTTTCTTCGTTACTTTGGTAGGTTCTCGCGCGATTGGCGAGCATTTCGCTCGAGGAAGACAGTGTTTTCGTCGTTCTGAAAAGCGTCATGAAAGTTCTAGTAGCGCCCCACCTTTCCATTTCACTATGGTCGAATGGCCTTGGTTAACTGGCTATCGCGATGCAATCCGACTGCCGTTTCATGACGTCTCATTACCCATTGAAAATAGACCAATTTGGTGCCCGTTAGCGACATCACATTCTCATTTCTGCAGCTATTCATCGATACGCAATAGGTTTCGATTGGAATTCCATATTTGCGAGTTTCTCGGTACCAATGGTTGTGTTAATTACGAGGATACGCTATGCCTTGTCAGGTTGAGTTGCACGTGAATTACATCGATCGAATATGACGTTATTTATTCCTATTGCTTAATGGAGTTGTGTAGGAACGCGAGTTACACGGAAAGAAATTTTGATACTAGATTGTAGAGGGCAAATAGAAAGTCCTGAAATGGTCTGATATATTCTGGGTTTTTCAATGCAATAAGGATAAAAATCGTATTCGATATTTTTTAAACTTATTTGATGAAAACAAATTGCCCTTCCCCTTTCTTCATTTAACCGCTGAGAGGAAGAATGGGGCAGTCTTAAATAGTTATATATGAACCAACTTTTTTGTAGTAGATTTGGACTTCTTGCGTCGAAATTTGTAAGATTTGTCGTAAATTGTTTTCATTTCTATAATTCAGTGATTCACTGAATCCTTTCACTGAATTACAAGGGGTATTCAAGAAATTATACGTTGCATGAGAAAAACTTGAAACGATTTATTCTTATTCTATACGTTTAATTAAATTGTCTAATTAATACCTCTTAAATTTCATTCAAGTATTATATCTTCTTTCAAAACAATTTTTCAATTTATTTATAAATGTATCTAATTAAAAAAAATTAAACGATCGTTAGTAAATTAATAAAAATAATTAAATAAAAAAAAATGTTTCTGAAAAATCACTTTACATTTATTCATTATTAATAATATATTACCAACCGCATGTTGGTACCGCTTGTCTTTGGATCGTGTTACCAACAGATTTTATTTTTTCTATTAGAAAATATTATACTAAATATTATACTAAAAATAAGTTTATGTTGGTAATTTTTCGGACTACCAACTTAAAATTCATTTTTGCCTCATTAAGCAATACATTTCTAACACATTTCACTTCTGTTTACCCTGCGTAAATTGATTTATTGCGCACGGAGTGTGTAACAATTGATGCCGCACATGCGCATTAGCACTGAAACCAGCATGTAATGAGATTCGTTTGCATGGCATGACTTAAGGTTATGTGTCACTGTCAGAAAATGAGTGCATTACGGCTTTATTATGCTTTTGTGACAAAAAATATGATTCGCATCTTGGGTGTTAAGTTACCGGTTAAGTCTCGTATAAGTTACCGCATTCGCCTTCAGCTCGCATAGATCACATTTCGATCTGGAATCCTCGCTTTATTCTTGAATATCCATTTAATTGTTTCAATTGTTCGCATGGAATTTGAGAAAGTTTCACGTAGAATGTCCTTCCAGACTTTTCTGAGGAAGGTCATACCATGGAGGACTGTTAGCAATTCCAAATCCTGTTTATAAATTTAAAATTCCGTCATGTCCCGTAAATGATATTCGCAACAAGGATTCGCACAATTACCCCATTGAGAAATAAATTATGATTTCACATTACTTAATACGAACTCACGTTACTCCGAATAAGTTTCAATCAGAATTTTCCTGAAAGAAGATGAAAACGCGATTAGGATCGCCGTCATTAATCTATTCGGTCGGAATGTTACATTCTTTTTTTTACACTAATTAAGCCTACCCTGTCAATTATTCATGCGGATAGCTCGATAGACAATACGCGGCTTACGAAAAAGATGAGCCGCGCGATTACAGCTATGCGCGAGTGTTTGATGAAGAAACGCGCGACGTTGCTGAAATCGGGATCGACATACGCGGGACCAGCAAGCGCAACTTTACTATAAACGCAAGTGTCACATTTCGAGACATTTTTCTTGTTTGAGACACCAAAAGTATCCCATATTGAGACACTTCATATTTGAGACAACAAAAATGTCTCATCTTGAGACAATTTTTATCTTTGAGACGTTGTTGTAGTCGAAAATGTCTCGATTCGTCAGAACTATGACTGTTTACTCTCTCAGACATCAAAAACGTCGTTTTTGAAGTACTCGTTGACGATGTTTATGACAGATTGACGAACGACTGAACTGTATTAGGCCGCGGGTGATATAACGCGCGACCATTGGTGATGAAAAAATCGGCCGGTCGTTAATATTCAAATGGACCGGTCGGGCCGCTTTTGGTGAATAGAAAGTGAGACACAACCTGTCCGCGCTTACGCGTATATAATGCGCGACTCAAAACAACAAAGTCGATCGTTATGAGATCGCGAAAAATGCGGAACCAAAGCTCTTTCCACGATTTGGCGTACGGTTTTTTATCGATTGTGACTCAATTACACGCGTCGCGTAATCGTTGCTTTGTGTTACAATAATGACACGTTATTTTTGATCGTGACGAAAGTTCGATACTTTCCCCCTGGTTAAACACTTGGCGCGTATGTTAAACGGCGTGTTACACAAGGAACAATTTGGAATCGCACGCGTAGTAATTGCGTGCTAACTACGGTGGTATGACTACCATCTCGCAAAATCTCTTAGCTCAAAACGAATTCATCCTTCACTTTGCGCTTTCGAACATTTTATGGGGATATATTTTAAATACAGGTGTCTTATTGTGAAACGTTTTTGGTAAATAGACCACTAAAGGTGTCTTAGTTGTAATGAATTGATATAGCTTTGGTGACTCAAACATTCAAAGTATCTCGAATTAAGATACTTGTGTTTGTTGTCAAAAAGTAAAAGTTTTTTGTGAGATTTTTTATATTTGATACTCCAAAAATGTCTCAAATTGAGACACTTTTAATGTCTGAAAATTAGACACTTTTGTTTGTAGTGTGTAAGAAGCATAAACGTTCGTTTGATTTGAAATAAAAAACAAAATTTTTCATTTATTATTCGTAGACGGTTAGATAAAATGAATTTTGAATACATTCGGTGTAAAAAGTCACTGAGTACCGGAAATCGTGCGTTTTATGACGCATAACTTTTTCGTCGTTTCGTATCAAAGTATTTCCAGTATCTTAAGTGTAACTGAAAGTTTTATGGCTCTGTTGACTGAGTAGACTGGAGAAAATACACATCAAAATTAGTTATAGAACGTGTAACAAAACACGTCGAGAGCAGCAAGAAAAAATGTTACCAATCTTCGGCGTTAAACTGACCCTTTAACGACTTTTTATACCTCGACTTCTCTTTTTTTACGTACCGACATGTCGTCATAAGGTAGAAAATTGTTATTACATTCGAAGAAAGTTTCAACGACGTTTCATTTAATTATCGATTCATAGATATTAAATGCGTATTATTCGGAAGGTCATTATTAATATTCAGTTTAAAGTCATTTGATGTAAAAATTATTCGAGCGTAACATCGTTAATTAAAATTTAACGTCGAATTAATTGATTTATAGTTCTGAATTGCCGAACGTACGTGAAAAAGTGTTTATGAAAAAAAAAGAAAATGATATAAAAATGACTGTATAATTAATAAGCGAATTACGTGTAGAAAGCTGCATTACAATTCGAATTCTCGCGGTCGTAAATTTTGACGTAAATTTTCTCCGATAAATGCACGAAAACAAAGTGTCTTCTTCACTTTTCACCGTGTTACAACTTTATTCATTCACCGAGCAGTTTTACCGCAAATGAAATGGAAAATGATGAATTGACGATAAACAATTTTCGAGTTACACGCGAAACGGTAAAACCACTACTGCACTTCTTTAATTGTTTAATGGCGCGATAAACGAAAGTCGGGAGGAAAATGTCAAATTACAAGCGACATAAAAATCATTTAATTCGTCTGACTCGACGCCGCGAACGTCCGTATAAGAACCGTGAAATTGCTTGGCTTCACTCGTTCGCGCGGCAAAAGATTGCTCGCTCGCTCGTAAATTTATCGGTAAACTTATTTGTAAATAACGGAAAATAAATCAAGTCATTTTCATTACTTTTATCGCGCGCTAGTTAAAAATAATGTGAATGTAAATTAAATGGAAACCACTAATTGGAGAAAAATTGTCCGCTAAATTTATTGGTCAGCTGAGGTTCCGCAAAAATGACGGACGTTTAAGAAAATAAATTACTTTTTTAACGATTCATTAAACACAATTATTTTTTAAGTTGTAATAGTTGTAACTTGATTTTTAATTATCATCCGTAAATGAAAAATTATAATAATTTAAGATTTAAACGAAAGACTTGATTAGTGATTGAAGTATTTAAAATTGAGACGAAAAAATTTAAATGAAAATCGTGTTATCCAATTCTACAAAATGTTAAATCATTATTTGAAAAACTGTATTAAAATATAAGTGAAAAGGAAATCTAATTTCGACCATATGTGATTCTTTAGCAAAACAATTTCGATTCTAATAGTGAAACCTGTTGTTTTGTGCGACGAAAACGCGCTAGTCATATTAATGACTGTCGATTTTCAATACATAGAAGGTTCAGTTCATTCAAGAACGGAGAAAATGAAGAATTGCGAAAGTGAACCTAACACTTTCGATGAAAATCAAAAGCGTCACTTGTCTCTTTTATACAATCAATCGTGTACGACAAAAAATTGTATGGTTTCTTTTATAAATGTATAAAGAAATGATAAATAAATGTGCAAGTAATATGAAAATACACACAAAATCTAAAGTTTAAAGAAATATACAAATTATTTTAATTTTTATATTTCTTTAAACAAAGTCAAATATAAATATAAAATATGAAGCAAAATTATATAATTAAATATTAAGGTTATATACAAATACACTTTAATACAATTCTTGAAGTTTAAATAACCAGATGTTATAATAAAAAGTATTTGAAAAAATTTAAAGTAACGCAAAACTGCACAACAAAAATATGATATAAAAATGTTAGGTTATGTTACAAAATGCATTACAAAAGTCTGATGAATTTGATTTTCATTGAACACTATCATTGAACTGCGAAAACCAATTATAACACTTTCATTCGAACAATTGTGAATAAGTCCCATATAACAATCGTCATAAATTAATAACCTCAAAAAATGTTTCCTCCCCACTTCTGCATTGTGCGCGCGTGAAACAAAGTCGCGCTATCAGACTGGCGAACAATTGCCTTTTTATTGGCATTTACGGGAACAATAAAACAAATTTATACAGAGCAGTCACGTGAAATGATAAATTCTCCATCATTATATGCTAGTAAAAATAGAAGCAATTGCCGCGACGCTATATCCGGGGAGAAAATCATCCGGCTCGTGCCGCGGCTATTTCTACTGGCGCTATTATCGAATAAAGACAATATTTGCCTATCGCGGTAATAAAATCAGTTATTCGAATGAGGAAATGTGAGTCAGATATTGAATGTCGGAAGTTGTTTTCCAGAGCACCGAGCAAGTGATTATAGTGAAGGTGAATTGCCAAACTTCATTAATGAATGTTAATTAGTTGCCGAGGCATTTTTAGAAAATAATGTCATTCTTGATATTTCCTATGTAGAACGGAAGTAAACTGCGCGAAATTTCAATCTCGTATTTAAAATTTATTTACTGAACAATCGGAAAAATTTAAATCCTCAAATTTGGTAATTTTAAAAACGATAAAAGTTATGAAAAAAAAATCGAAATTTGGATTTTAAAAACTTTGAGATTTTGAATCTCTGAAGGTTAGAAAAAATTTGCCTTAAAAATCAAATGTTCGTTATTTTACTTTTCATTTGTTATATTTGTTGTGTTTGTTTTTCTGTTTTTGTTTCTCTTTGTTTTATCACTTGTTTTTTCGTTTCCCGAAAATTTGATATCCGGAACTTATTTCGAACCACATTATACATATATAAAAAGAATCTGCATGTTATTTGCGGTCAATTAAAATTCGAAAACATATAATTATATAATTAGTTAAATATTATACAATCTAATGTGGTAAGCCAGCCACACACAGTTGAAATTTAATATATTATTATATAGCTTTAATACACTGTATCATCAAGTGTTTCAGATTGTATCACATTGAAACAATTATTATCAGAAAAAACATCTTAAAACGAGAAAGTTATTGTATGTAGTATATTTGAAGTAATGATGTTTGTACTATCAAAAAATTCTTGAAGTTTCCAACGTTTATTAGTAAACGAAAATAAAATCTGATATACTTTTCTTTATACAAATAAGAGTATTTTTTGATTGAATAATTTTCACAGGAATATTTCAATGATTGAGAATATATTTTTCATTTTTAATTACAATATATGTTATTAAATTGTATATAATTAATTCCTCGTTTATTAATAAACGTTGGAAACTTCAACTCCATCTATCACATTACCATATTTGATAATTTACAATACAACTGTAGTATATCCTATATAGAAAATCAAAAAACCTCAATTTGACATTACACTTTTAATTTCCAAGACAATATTTTGTACAAAAAAACTTTCCGCAGTTTTTTTATGGTTGAACCAAGATAAAAAATGTAAATAAAACCATGGGAAAGTTTTCTTATAAAATACTATCTGAAGAATTGACCTTTTTACATGCAACCTGAGAAAATTTAATTAACGATTGACCTGTTCTTATTTCTGTACCTCATTTACATCTAGCCATTTTGGCGCCAATTTTGAAATTCCGTTGCAATCCAGTTCGTCATCCTCTTAATCACGTAGCTGAGAAATGCAACGGACAGAACAAATTGTTAAAAAATAGTGTCAGTAACCGCGCATGAGTTTTCGGTTACAGCGGCGTTTCTAAGAAACGAGCAGTGAGAGCTGTCGGTTGTCTCACCGTTATATTCATAAAGTTAGTACGTAAGTTGCCGTAACCTGAATTATTTCCTCGCGTAACTCAGATCTCTCGAGTTACTGAATAAACATCAGTTCACTTTGCGCCAAGGGGAAATTTTCAAACTTTTCCCGCGAAAGCCTCGGCCGGCGGAATAAAAAGCCGAAAACGACCTCGCGCGGCATTTAAACTAGGAGAAAAGTAGGATAATTGTAAAAACGAGATTTATATGGCCGAAGCTCGAAAAGTGGCCGGACCGGCTTATTTTGTAACGGCGATTTGTCGTAATTGTTAATTAACTGTTAAACATACGGCCTCGGCGATTATATAATCGCAAAAAGTCGATCGCGATTCTCCGAAGCGACAAAAGTGTCGGTCAAATGGAAAGCGGTCAGATTTCGATCGTGGCATCATTTTTTTCTGGGAACAGATTTCCCGCGATCGGCAAAATTGCGCGCGCAAACGAACGCGCCGCGATTAACTAATTATTGAGACATTTTTCAGTCCAGATCGCCGACAAGCCATTGTCCGCGCTCGCTCGGACTTAATTGCCGATTTCCCCGCAACTGCTTATGATTAATAATCAATTTTCCGCGACAAAGCAATGCCGAGACTTTCAGATTACGTGATCTATTGTCGATGTTTAATTGGATTAATGACGGATTGTTGATTGAAATCGTTTATCTTCTGTCAAGTTTTCTTTCATAATTTTTTTCGTCCTCGTTTTAAGTTTTTTTTTTATTTATACGTACTTCATATATTTGAAAAATAAGTGTATTAGAAATTTGGATTACTAGATTATTTTTGGATTTTTTTTTAAATTTGCCGATTTCCGGTATAACATTAATAAAAAATATCACACTTTGACGTTGAATATATTTTGAAGAACTTACGACCATTAACCATTTTTAATTTATCTTATGAACAATAAATGATCATGAATTTAAGTATTTTCTCCTGCATTTTTGATTGAATGCAATGCTTTTAAATAAGGTAAAAGTATTTGAAACATCGTACCGATAAAATTTGTAACGAACGCATGTTTGGTAACGAAAACCGACCAGTAACTGACGATTTGCACAAATCAGATTTGATTGGGAGATGTTTGATGATTTTTTTTCGCGTGAGACGAGTTACGTGATTTTGTTTTTCCAATTATTACTTGCGCACGTGCATTGCATCGTCGGCACCTTACGCAAAAAGTAAAAATGTGCATTCCGATTCCGGAAAATGTAAAGGTGAAAAGTGATTCTTCAGAATGATTAGTTATTTTAGTAGAAACCCCATATTCTAACTCTTTTTTATTTACAACTTTTTTTTGTTTAAAACTCATATTGTTTTTTAAAAAATGATGTTTCTCTTCAAGTGTTAAGAGGATGAAGTATTGGAAAATTGCAAAAGATTCCTGCAATACCTATATTCAATTGTTTTTTATTCAATAACATTTTTCAAATTATTTCTAAAATTTGTTTTAATTTGATGCGAAATTTTTAATTTTTAAGATCACATTCTGGAATTTTTAAATACAGTTGACCTTTTCTTTCGTTTTTTATTTTTGAACATTATTTTTACCTATCAAACAGCAATATCATGGTTTTGGCGCCAATTTTGAATTTCAACTTTGCAATCTGATTGGTTTGTCAATCTTTCTTAATTTAATGTAAAAGTGTAATGCTCAAAACAATATTTTGTACAAAACCTCCCCGTTGTTTTCGAGATTGTTGAAATGACCGGAAACATTGATCAAAGTTAAGAAAAAAAGTACTTTTCATTTTTGTAAGTCATTTTTATTTAACTAACAATGTCATGGTTTCGGCGCCAATCTTCAAATTAATACTTTGCAATTAAGTAAGTCATCCTCTTAATTCATTCGAACTCGGAGTTATTTTTTGAAAATTAATTCAGCAATTGAAGACTCGGATCGAATGACCGCACTTGCGCTAGTGGCTGACGATTCTGCGCATCGAAACGCCGCTGAAATATCATGTGCGAACTTTCACCACCGAATCTCGCGCACGATATTTCAGCGACGTTTTAATGGACAAAACCGCCAGCCTTAAGCGCAACTCTGGTGGCTCGATCTTAGTCTACAGTTTTGAAAAATACAAGTATAAAAAATTTTAAAAATTAAAACTAAAAAATTGGCTATTTATTTCTATTTAATTATTTCATTTACTTTTTCATCTAAAATTTACATACATTTTTCAATTTATATTGACTATTCCTCGCGTGAAAATCCATAAATACGTGTATATAAAGATAAATTATACTGTAATTTTCTTTTGTATTTCAATCTTACATAAATTTAAAAGATAATAAAATAGTGTATTGCGCGACGAGGGAAGAAACGTGAAGACTTCAACGAGTGTATAGTCGCTCTCTCACATTCGGCGAGTAGATGCGCGAGCTGGAATTCGTATTTCATTACATGCAGTTCCTTCCCGTGTAATTCTTATTACATGCATCTAAATTTATTTCCGTTTTTCGCTGTAAAATCAATATTTTATGAAACAAGGACAAATATACATCAGTTAAGTAAACTTCCAACTCATATGGGGAAATATATTTTTGAAATATATATATTTTATTTACATTTTCATAATTTCATTTATATACTAAATATTTAGAAAATAGCCAACTTCTATCCGAACATTCAAATTACGTTCGAATATATAATTGTATGTACTTCAAAAATATATTTTACGCACCTTGAGAGCGGACGAAATTGGAACTAACCGCTCCTCGGGCAGTAAAGTTGCTGTCGGGCTACGCCCTCGAGCATTTTTACCGCCCAAGGACGGTAAGTTCCACTTTACCGTCCGTAAAATAGCGTACATGCCTCGGGCGCAGTGGCGCCCTCAGCAATAATATACTATTCTAGTTGTAATGTTAGCTAATATTAAAACGACCGTTGATTTCTACTTAACGGTCATTGAAAATCAATCGAATGTATATTGTGCAGTTTTTCATTTCATTTTTATATTTTCGATAGATCGATATACGTTCGTTTAAAATTCTTCAATGATTTAATAATTATTCTTCTTTGTTATTTGAAAGTGTATACGTTTAAAAAAAAAGGTATGCACCAATCCTTCAAGTAATCAGCTTTTATAGGTCAAAATGCAAAATATTTTCTTCTTCGGCAATTTTTCCGCCACGTAGAAAGTTCGAAAATCATTAATCGCCCACGCATTCTGAGCAGGCCGTTGTTTTGCGTAGAAGCAAGAAACTAAGCTACGCCATGATGTTGCAAATGAACACATCAAACGATCCGCTTGTTGGCTCGGCGTTCAATTAGTGTGGGTCGTTAAGCATTTTTGCGAAAATTCCTCGGCTGATTGATACGCGCGAATGAAACGTAGATCGGATTCCAAGTGCGCATGTTAAGCGGCGACAGTTGACGAAATCAATCCACGTGAAGTCATTGACTGGCATAATCGAGTCCGCGAATCTCATAAATTGGAAATTCTATGTGTTAATTGAAAATCCGAATAACTAAATCGCGAAAACGTTGTAAGATATACTTGGGGAAAAAATTAAAATTTCACCTGTGCCAAAATATTTAACCCCGAACTTCGATCTATTTAAAATTGTTGAAAAATTTTCAAAATCTGATTTGCATTCAAAATACAAGTCTCTAATTTGGAAAACCCAAAGTGTGTTTGTCACAGTTTCAAGCTTTCATATTTCAATTACCAAAAATATCTTAAAACGAGACATTTTTTATTTTTGATGTTTGAAACATTAAAAATGTCTTAATATAAGATATTTTTGATCTAAAAGTGTCTTAGCTTGTCACTTTTAGTGCCTTATCTACCAAAAATGTCTCAAAATGACACTTGTTTTTATGGCGACAACTACTTCTTTGAATGTTGCGAATTCCCATCGCACGCGCCTATTTGCGCCAAAACTTTCTTGTCTTTTTCAGTCCCAGAACGTCATTGAAGTTGTAGACAGACTTCGGAAAAAAAGATACCGCACGTGCAAGAAATCCAGGCGTGCTTTAATTGCGGTTAATGTCACGCGTTTCTATTTTCATTCGATGTGTAACCAATGATCGTGGGTGTTGGCGCACTGTCGTGCGCCGTGGGAACTAACGGGCGTTACTCATAGCGCCGTAATTTCTCCAGCGGCGACTATTATGTATAAGCTAAATCGTTTTTTTGTCGTCGGCCAAGTAGAGCTATATCTGTGATAATTGTTTTTGTCAAGTTCAAATACCCACGAATGCCGTTTCGTAGAATGAACTTACAGAGAATTTGAACTTTTGATCTATCGAATACAATTTGATAATGTGGTTGATTATTTATTTATTTATTTATTTATCATAAAAAAACAGGCAATCGCCCAATTTACAAAATAATTGAAATAAATACATAATTATTAATTATTAATACATATTATTATTATACATATTATTATTATACATAATATTATTAATTATTAATTGTTAATTATTAATACATATTTATTTAATTTATGAGTAATGTCCTGGAAGCAGGACATCAAAGTCATTTTCGAAATTGTAATCGTAGTAAGAATCGTACTAAGATTTCAATTGTTAATTTATACACCCATTTATTTTATTTTTTTTTTTTTTTTACTAATCAACATTACACAAATTTCTTACTAAAATCATCATGAAAATTATTTTTGTGCGAATCCTTCTTCGGTCAGTTCAATAAATCTCGACAAGACAAAAATTGAATTCCATTCTTTGTAACGACTTTCAACGTGTACTGCACAAGAACACTTGATCGTGCAAAAGAATTCCA
This sequence comes from Aradophagus sp. ZL-2020, assembly GCA_022817685.1. NCBI lineage: Eukaryota > Metazoa > Arthropoda > Insecta > Hymenoptera > Scelionidae > Aradophagus > Aradophagus sp. ZL-2020. The sequence goes on along the minus strand of JABFOV010002061.1, from coordinate 701 downwards.
ACGAGTATCAAGACCGCATTGACCTCGTTTCGTTTGATTCACCTCCGAAAAAGTGTTCCAACATCGAGGTTTCGCGATCGCCTGTGAAGCAACTTGCGAACAGATGACAGCACTTGCAGTTCCTTACGCACGATACATATCAATAATATATTTGTAACGCCCATCTGCAAGACGTTCACTTTCGCTCGCACGCCGGCGTGGCCGCCTTTTTATGCGTCGAATTCTTGCCTAATTCACGTCTAATTTGACGTGAACAATAATAATCATTATAATAATAATTATAATAATAATAACAATTATAATAACTTTTCCCATCTACACTCAGAGAACAAAATTGTTTAAATTAAATAAATTATAATTTGTACATGAACCTATAAAAACTGTATTCAAATTAAATTAAATATATTATAGGCATAAACAATATTTTATTTGTCCCAACTAAACATTTTATTGTACGTAAAAAAATATTTATTTGAATTCAATAAATTTGGTTATTTAGTTTAAATACAAATTTAATAGGTTCATATACAAATAAATATATATTTGAATTAAAAAAACTTTTCTCTCAGTGTAGAGCGCTGGCGAAATTGATCTGTTTTATCAGTCAATATTTTCATATAAAAAATATCTGTCAATACTTGACAAATCATGTAGGCAATACTGTTTAAAAATTTTTTTAAATACTTGACAATATATAATAC
>JABFOV010002060.1:0-21548 GCA_022817685.1 Aradophagus sp. ZL-2020 | reverse complement strand
CCCGCTGATCATCGTCGCGTGTGTAGATCTGCCATCGTGTGTAGCGGGTGCGCGACCGAACAGCGCGTCGACTGTCCTCGTCGTGGTGAGCTGCTGCTGGATATGCGCGTCCGGGTCTCGGTGTGCTTTTGCGTGATTCCTTCTGGTGTCTGCTTGCGGGGGTGGGTTGGGCGTTGTTGGTGGTGTTAGTTTTGCCGAACGGTGTGCGGCGACATTCGTTTGTTGGGAACTGTCATTTTACGCGCGTATTGTATTTTTTGCACGTACGTGCCTGTTTTACTTGTTACGGCGAAGACGTACCGTGGCATTCAAATTTGGAAACGTTTCCACGGTTTTATATGTTACCATTTTTGCGCGCGCTCAAAGGGTTGCGTGGTTGAATGGGCCGGATAAAAAGGCTGACTGCTTCGGCGACTTGAAGTACTGAACGTAAATAGTGTAACGCAGTAGAAATGTATTTTTTGATTACTGAAACAAGTAATATTTGAAGGCGACTTTTGAAAGAAACGACATTCCACAGCGATATTAAAAATGCATTCTCTTCTCATCACTTAATGCGTATTAAATTGATGAAAATACGACTTGCGAATCAAGATGTCTTGCAACAATTATCAGATTAAACTTCCCGAGTTCGGAGAGAATGATAAATATGAGAACGAAAGTGAATATAAAATTATAATGGTTCGATAAAGAAAGTTATTGAGTAATAAGCTACGAACGTTGGTGGTAATAAATGAACTTCGGTTGAAATTCACGAAAAATTTTAATTTTGAAAAAGCTTTAGTAATATGAAAATGCTAAAGTAAATTGCGAAGTTCTTTGATATTTCATTTTCTGATAAAATAAGGAATAGATTCGTCTGTCGAAATGATGATTTATGCCTGGCACTTTTAAAGATCACAATTTGAAAACAAATAAACTTGTAACTCGGAACGCGGTGACTATACGCGGTAAATACTGTTGTGCAGTCCTGTGCACTTTTTCGGAACGATACGTCGCGACCGCTGCGATAACGACATTGCGCAGGTGTTCATCCGAACGATAAAATGATTGGTCGGAACATCGGGCATTTATGAAAAGGTCATTTAGCGATTATCTGCTTACGATGTCTTCATTTCAAACGAGTCTGAATTCAGTAAATTCAGAAGTATACTTTTACGTATTGAGAAATATCGGGATGTAATAAAAAGAGGCGATACCATTAGAAATGAAAAGTTTCAATCTTCTACTCTATTTTATTTATTTTACAGAAAAAGCAATATCCTTTTTTTGTTGTTCAATAGTTTATTGTAATATACAATTACTTTATCAACTTTAACGTACAATATTTATTATCGTGCTTTTTTGACAGTAATGTTTACTTATCTTGCTCGATAATAAATCTTACAACGACAAGTTTTTCCATAAAACAAGAAAAAAAAGTCTCGGGGAAAAGTTTTTAATAAGCTTGTGGAACATTAAATTTCTCATTAAGCTTAATTTGTGAATAACAAGGCTTTCTCACCAGGTGAATCCGCGACTAGCGTTGTAGATTGCGCGTCTGCTACCGGAAAGTATGAATGGTCCAGAAATTTATGCGCCAAAAGAAAGTAATTAGCGGGCTGTACTCGAGCAATTTACTGAAGGTATCTCGTGTCTTTTTTTTATACTTTTGCAATTGTTGTAATTGAAACTTTTTATTATCGTAAGTTGGAAACAGGCGGATTTCTTAAGAAACAACATTTCGTTTTGTATCAGTCGAATCCTCAACTACGATATGATTCCTTTAATATTTCAAAATGATTAAAAGTGAAACAATAAAAATATTATTTCTATTACTTTTCTTCTGTTACAGATGAAACAAATGTGCATCGAAATTTAATCTGCATCGGTTATAAATTAAAATAATATTTTTTATGAACAAATCTATTAATAATAAATATTGCCTCTTCTTAATTTTAATATTCAATTCGTTTCGATTCGATATTAATGATTAACAAAATTAACCAGTGACGTTATTTCGTGTGATGCGCATGTGTACAATAACAAACATTAAAACGAATATAACAAATAATTACCGGAAATAAGGAAACACTGAAAATCGATTCGCATTATTAGGAGTTTAACTTGTACGAAATATTCAAATCATTGACATCTCTCATTTTGATTAACGAGTCACGTTTGCGACCGCACAACATAATTAAGTGAATGCTTAGAAAAGGTTGGTCGGATTGATCCGCACTCAAAAGCCAAAACAAGTGGAAAGGCGGAAGTAGATGGTAAATAGAAAAGGCCGGAAAATGTAAGTAACGCGGAGGAATCTGGTGTATGGATAGAACTGCCAGCGAAATAGAAATAAGTGGAGAGAAGTTGTGGGCAGACACAGACGTTTGGCAATTAGCCAACTGGTTACTATTTAGGTCAAACCGCCCTCAACTTGTACTCCCGGCTACATGAGCATTTCTGCTATGTATTCTGCGTCATCTTTTTCAAAACGTACCTATCGGTGTATTCATCGGACGTCATTCAATGTAAATTGCAGTAACAGCCAACAATTCCACGTTCGACAAAGTGAATCGAATTTCGTTACACGCAACTTTTAACCGCTTTATACGCAGGAAAAGGAATCGTTATCACAAGCTTTAAGAATTATCGTTGGATTAATAATATACTGTACAAACTGAATAAAATATTTTGTAAGATTATATCGATTATTGATTCAAGAGTTAATATCGACTGTGGTGAAAAATAACCAACGGTTAGAAGTTTATAATTTTTACTCATAAAAATGTTTATCTTTTGTTTAATTTTAACATTTTTTATAGATGAAGATTAATCTACAACTAAGACTGGAATTGTTTTGAAAATGCGCTTGAAAGTGCGCTTGCGCAGATGCGTTGCGCAATGAAATTAAATCTTGGCTAAATAATATGTTTTCCATCTTCAGCCAAGATATTCCGTCTTGCATAGAAGAAATTCTTGTGAGTGTTGTGAATAATTAATGTGTACATCGAATTCGTACACATTAGGCCAGTTCGCAAATTTACGTGTCGATATATTGAATTATCCCATTACAACGATTTGCACTGACTGACTAATTCTTTAAAAATTGAAAATTATATTCCTGCAGTTCGAGATCGAGAAACGTGCAGTTTTATTGTTCTTACGTAGCGTTACTTATATTTTTATCGCTGCTATTAAAAACTTTGCAAAATTGTCAAGGTAAAATATTTCAAATACTTTTCTCACAAAGTTCGCCAAGTTCGACTTTGTTAAAGTGAACGAATAAAATGAGTAAAAAATAAAAATGAAGAACAAACGGAGTAATATTGAATTATATACTTCAAAGATTTTTTATTAAATCAATCCATTACTTTGATCATTATGAAATAGTCATAAAAAACTTTATGTCTTTTTTATTAGTTCCAAGCTTTTATAGATAAACGAAATTTTTTTTTCTATTATTGAAATAGCATCAACAAAGCTTTTTTAGATTTCCAAAGGTTGGCATCGATTTCATTTATTGGTCATTTATTATTGGTGTTCAAAATTTTTAAGTAGTAAATTCTTGGATTTAATGTTCGATTATATGATACCGCTGAGTAATTTAGTACAACATTTGTTTTCATGATAATTAGTCATTGTGTTATTTCAGAATTCTCACAACTTGAGTTCCAAGGAAAAAGGAAGTAAAAGTTCGATGGTATGCTTAACAAGTTAAAAAACTTTGAAGTTCTCTCAACGAGGAAACGTATAATTGATTATGCTTGAAAATGAATTAAAAACTGTTAGTTTTAATGAAATTGACTTGAATAATGTCTTAAATAAATAAGATTCATTTACATTTAGAGTAAATTTATTCCTTCGTATACTTTTCGCAAGCTGTAGTATTAAAATAGATACATAACATTTTCACACTTATATTACTGAAACATTATTTAATCAACTTAAATTTAAAAAGAAAAAAATTTAAAGAAATAATAAGGCGGTTCATGACTTTGATGCAAAAATAACTGACAAATCACTTTTTTTTTATTCTCATCTAAATTATATTATTTAACTTTGAAGGATACTTTAAACGTCAGACTAATACGTCAACAGAATTTAAAGACATTATCGAACAAAAAGTGATTCGATCGATTTGGTTACGTATATTTTTTTCATCCATCAATATGAGTACCGTGAAGAAATTGAAAAGAATGAGCCAACATTGCCAATTTTTCAGCGGCATTTATACAGAAAATAATAAGATGTGGCAAATGGCTGTTCGCAATGCCGAAAACCCGCTTCGGCACTAACCGATGTTTAAAATCCGTGAAATTTTTGCGCCCCAATTCTTCCATCATTATTTTACTACGGTACTCGTTATTGACTTGACTCGGGCATTTAATCTTAAAAAAAAAAAAAGGAAAAATACACGAGCGAAAATATACCACAGTCACATATCCGAATTCAGTTAATAATAATCATGTATACCGTATGGACAAAGAAATACAGGTAGCTGAAAACACTGCTCTTTGGTAAACAAGTTTTTTCCACGTGGTTTATTAAAAATAATTGATAGGAAAGGATAACAGTTATAATGGTAAAGTAGATAATAGTAAGATATGATGATTGTAGATAAAGTAGATAATGGTAAAGTAGAACGGATTTTAATATTTAAACATTAATAGTTTGTTTTCGATCAACATGCACTCAAACCAAGCATGCTGTAGAACGCTTGCGACGCGTGTTTAACTTTGATTTGTTGGCGAAGTGGGAAGAACATTTTCGCGAACCTGCAGTTTACGTCAAGTCGCGTTATGATGTTCTACGTAACGATCGAGATTTTTATCATAATGCAATGTAAATCTATAAATTGCAGTTGCAATCGTAATTCTTTGAAAATATGGAATGTTCATTTTAACAACCTTTGCCGTAAATATTCTTCCGGCTTCTTATTAACGATTTAAATAGTAAGCGAGGAGATTGTTAAACTTTTATCGGATAAAAACTCGAAGTCTACCGATGCTGATCAAAGTTTATGAAAATTTTGAAATGGTCGATATCAGCACTTGAATTTAAATGTTGTGTAAAGGGGTCTATTTTTCATTTATTCTGACATGATGTTTTTCATATAATATCAGTATATGTAAGACACGGTAAAACATACATTATACAATTTTCAAGTCACTAGAATAAGAAGAAAAACGAGCATTCGAAGTATCTCGCAACGTCGGTCAAACGTGCAACACAAATAGACCACACAAATTATGCATTATTTCTTCGTCATTTTTGCGCAGCACAAGGCTATCCAGTTTCACTGCATATTGTTCGCGATGTTTACGTTCGGTTTTGATTGCATGGCGACGGCTACACAAATAATGCTTTTTATCATGAAAGGAATGCGCAAAGACTGCAAATCGAGCTATCATGAGCTGTTTTGACACTTCAAAAGTATACATTCTTAGAAACGGTTTATTTGATGTAGAAAATGTGGTCTAAAGTTTACATCCACGTTTAATTTATTTGATTCTTTTTGACACATTTTTCAATGGATTTGCACACGTCAGAAAAAATTTAATTGAAAATCTATGTCATATACATGTAATATATGCAATTATGCAATTCATTTATTAATTGAATATTTCGAACATTTAAACATTTGTTAAATAATATTTACATTTTTAGTATATTTTTTCTCGAAATAGCCAGCGCGATATAAATATAAAAATGATGCGAATAAAAGCGTCAAAAATGCGAAACAACTTCAATCTGCAATTCCAGTGTGCTCGATTCACGTTCAACGCCTCTCTAAAAATGATCTGTTTTGTATTTTCCGAACGCGCGATATAAACGTCGCATGTTTTTTAAAAGCAGTACTTTGTAGACGCTTTTGAACCTGTAATGACATTTTTGTTCGGTTGATTGTACCTTCTTATATAGTCAAACTGGCCATCGATTGCAGTTTAAAAAATTGAAAATACCCAAATTCGGGAATTGCTTGCAATCGGCTTGAATAATTGAGTAATAATACTTTGAAGTTTTTATACATTTCTTATGTTTCGAAATACTGTTACCTTTAGTATTAAATGTAGTTCACCTTATAAAACATAAACGTTATCCGCAAAAAATGCAAGCGTAAAAATATATCGTGCGAGATACTAAAATGTTCCTACATGTTTCGGAAAGCATTATAATTCAAGGAAGAAATGCTAGCTATTTCACTGGTGCTCGCAGCGCTAAATTTAGCTTGACTTTTGTACTCAATCCTGGCGAGGAAAACACGACAAGTGATGAGTCCTTATAAGACCTATTGCGACGTTTTAGCTGCGGCTAAACAAATTTTCCTTCGATGCCTTTTTTACATGAATAATAAATCGATATGTTACACTAGGTAAGCATATATTTATATGCAGATAGGATAAATAAATAGTAGTATATAATGAAGCTAGAGTATTCAACTTCTTAAACATGATATTTTGCAAAAAAATTTGCATTAAATCGAAGGGCTGGAAAAACTACGTTTTGTGTTTATTATTTTTTAGAATACATCAAAATCATAAAATTTTAGTTTAAAGTGAATTATTTCTGCGAATTATATTTGAAAATTAATGTTCTTTTTCTGATTTTCTGTTTCAGTTTTAATTTTTTTTTTTAATGCCAAAACAATTTTCTTTGCCTGTCCACTCGTGGAAAATGAGAATAGCAAGAGGTATAAATAAATTGGTGTCTTTATTTACCTGTGCACGGCCGCATTTCGTCACTTCCATCGCCGCAGTCATCTATTGTATTACATACTTTATTGAGAGGGATGCAACGTCCGTTGCCACATTGAAATTCACTTTGGCGACAGCACAGAACAGTCGCCGCCATGAGGACGCAGCCGTATAAAAGCCAATTGTTATCTGCAAAAAGCGATAATATTTATTGTTTTCATATTTTTATTATAAAATAATTTAATGACGATAAAATAAATGTATGATAAAATAAAAATGTATTAGAATCAAAAGTAAATATTTATTAGGTTTTAATAAACGTGTATTTGATTAAAATAATCTATTTAATTAAAATAAATGAAAATTCATTCAAAACGATGTTTATTAGGTCTAGATGTTAATATGCAAATATGAATATTACTTAATTTTAATAAAGTGTTCTGTGAATATAATATACTGTATTATTAAGTTCTTCATTAAATTCCCAAAACTTCGCGTCAAATTTGGAATTTTAGTATTTACAGCACATATAAATAAGTAAATTAATACATATAATAATATTAATTTATATGTATAATAATATTATATATAATATATTAGTTTTGCGTAAAGCACTGGAAATATTGACGGTGAAAATACAAATCTTGCATTGCACACGTCAATAACTTGGTGAAGATATAAAGAATTTAAAATTTTGAAATATATATCAGTTTATAGCGTTGGGCATTCAACCGTGTAATACAAGGCTTGGGAAACTGACGGATGACAATAGTTAAAAAGACGTTGTGAATTCATCTCTTATTTTCCTTGCTTTTGTTTTCACAGTATAAATAGAATAAAGTAAACACACGGTAGTTCCACTTTAAACAAAAGTTATTTGTCAATGACGTTTGAATAAACTTTAAAAGTCATATTATATATTATAATCAATTCAAATGAAACGTCATGTAAACAATAATACTGCAATAATAAAATTCATAACTTAAGAGTGTAAACGAATGAGAAATATCGAAATTAAATTCATTTCACCTGTATTTTTTCTTCTGCATAATTAATATCTACAGTAATTTACACTTAGAAAAAAGATGTTTTAAGTATTACAACATTTTATATTAAAAGTGTTGTAAGTCAGCATTATCTGGATATTCAAAACTCATTTTTTAAAAGTTCCTACAATTTGTGTTAACAGTTTCCATAATAAGTTGTAAACCTTTCAATATAACGTAGTAAATTTCAAAAAATAAGTATCAAATATTTTAATAATGCTGACATACAACACTTTTAACACGAAATGTTGTAATTTTTAAAACGATTTTTCTCTCTGTGTAGATGAACTTTGAGCTTTTGGTATTCACCGACTAATAATGAAAAAAGATAATTTTATTTGAACTTTAAAAAATATTATCCCAGTACTACAGATAGAAAAATACTATTGAAAAACAAGGAACGCAAAAAGCATTTTAATATCTCGAGAAACGTTGAAAAATTTGTTTCCACCGCGATAATCCTTTTTCAATATTTATTCCAAACGTTTTGGTAATGCTTGCTCACATTTTATAGAAGTTTATGTAAAAAAAAGTTTTTGCGTGACCTAGAATCGCGGCCGATTTTAACGTTCAGACTTTCTACATCACTGAATGTATAAAGTGTTTGTTGGGTTATTTTTTTTATATTTAATTTAATTTAAATTGTACGATAAAAGCATTCCAGCTTATATTTTGGATTCCGTTGGTGCCATGAATCACTTGTGCCAATATTATATTTATAATTTCAATAAGTATATTTACGAAATATGAAATCTTTATATTTATTAGTCACTGAATTTAAATTATGATTATTACCATAGTTATAATACTAAATGCAAGCTCGCAAATTTTGCACACTTTTCACGGTACGCCATAATCGTTTGTTTGCGTGCAACCACGCGTAAAATGGTTTACGGCGAATCGCAGAAACGACTTTTTATTACGACATGACAGTGCGAAAAATTCCGAGAAACACTGAAGAAAATCATGTCTTACTTCCGGTAGAAAATTGACGCGCTTGTTTGTGAGTTGCGCCAATTGTACATCACGTACTTTTCAACGACACTTTATTCTATTTCAAGTTTTACAAAGGACGACAGTTGATAATTAATATACTAATGTTAAATCAACATCAACGGTAATTGTTTATACATATTTAATTGTGTAATACAATAGTTAATTTAAAAATATATAATTTTACAAATAAATTAAAATAAAGGATGAAGTATTAGAGAATTGAAGTGGATTTTTTCGTTTACACTACAAAATGTCACATTATAACTAATTAAAACTCAAGTAATTGTGCACAAATATAAAACTGTTCTGGATGCAAAATTATTAAAAATATTATGAATCCACACACACATCACATATGTATACACAACATATACGTATCACTTCTCGTGAAACGGTCATTCCAAAATCATATTTCAGGAAAAAAGTAAACAAAAAAATACAAAAAAAAAAAGAAATAAAAAAGCGTGCCATTCTCTCTTTTTCCTTTTGCACAAAGTATGCTCATCTCGCCGCCTGTATCGTCATTCAATCCGGATGCAAAAATTCTCATCTGCTTGTAACTCCTAACATTCTTTGAAACTTGTACGTTGTAAGAAAGTAAGGACTGAATAAAAAATCAAGTAGCTGTTCAATGTTCAGAAGTAAAGGCGAATACAGGAGAGTCCTTGAGTGGTGATACAGACTACGAAATATCGAGTCCGACGGGATCTTTGTGGAAAGAAATTTAGAAAATTTGTGAAAATTCCAAGTTTTGCTTCGTGTTGTAAATGCAGCTTATCATTTTAGCAAATTGATAATGTATATGTAATATAAATGTAATATAAATGTTAAATATAATAGCTTTGTGTAATGTAAAATAAAAAAATCTGATTATCACGTCCAAAATACATACAAATCATGAAAATTATATCAGCAATGTAATTATAACGTATTTATTAATGTAGTTATTATTATCAACTTTTTTCTGGTTGTATACAACAATTTGTTGGTAAAATTAACGACTAAAAGTTGAAAAATTAAATTCTTATTACATGTTATAGTAAGTCTATAAAAGTCTATAAAAGAAATTTCAAATGTAACATCTAACTGCAAAACTAATAAGTCAAAATACGATTCTGTCTCGTTGCCGAGCTCAATTTAAAGAAAGCTGTTATTTGATTTAGTAACACAAATGGAATCAAAATTACAGTTCTATTGCACGTGTGCAAACGGTCGCAATAAAACTGTAGAACCGACGAAATAAAAAGGATTCCGCGTTAAATATTTACTTAGTTAAATTAAAGTTTTCTGAAATTAGTGCCGTTCCATTCAGTTTCAAATTAGATACGATTTGTGGACATTTGTATCACTGACATTTTGTAGCACGTTGAATCGATCGCACTTTACTCGTTAATTACATTTCATTTTGAACAATTAATTTTTTGAATCGATACAAATTAAATACAGCTTTTGCTGTGTTCAATTCGAACTGAATCAGATACAATCTCTTACTCGCTTTGTCGACTTGATTGCAGCAAATGTTATGTTTATTTTGTCATGTTGATATTCTTCTAACAGAAATCATTACATATGCTTATAACAGTATTTCCATAAAATGTAGATACAAGTAATAAGAGAATTTACTGTGCATTCATTATACTTTATAAAATATCTTTACCAAACATACTATCTATACAACAATTTTATAATAAATCAAATAAAAATTTACAAAACATCCACTATAATAACTGGACAGTGTAAAAGGTAGATATAGCAACAATATAAAAGCATTGTTTTGATACATCAAGTGTATTGGACATTGGATTGAAGTAATTAATTACACCGAGAAGAACAAATTTGGTACGCGCAACTGTTGTTGATTAATTAAGTCTGGTTCAGTTGAGAAAACAATAATTCCAGTACAATCAACTATTTTTTCAGTTACGTTAAATGTAATTACAGTAAAAATATACGTAGGACCAATTTTAACGGACGAGGACAGTTATTCTCAGCGAACGTTTCTCTGAGTGTATTTCAGATGCATCGTTGTTCTGTACAGTTTCAAATCGAGGATTATTAATAGGAATAGCAGCAAAATTAAAGATGGATCAAAGTTTTGTCGTTGCGGTGATTCAAATGCAAAAGTAACGAGAACAATTTAATGGATCTTACCAACGTCGAAATAGCATTAAGCTGGTTTATTTACTCGTTGGAAAGGTGGGTACTTAAATTTTAAGCTTTCAGCTGGCACTAGGATTCAATTATCGTTTTACGTGCCGAGTAAACATTAAAACTCAGCCATAGTTTAGACCGTCGTATGCTGCACCTATGATAACGTCAACGTGGGCAAAAGTCAATACGAATAAACCTATGTATTGTTCGTGTTTTATAATTTAGAATGCTGATCACCGGATACACGGAATTATCCTTAATAATTTATACTTGTGGCATAGGTTAGTTAAATCTTTGATTAGCGAATTTTGATTTTGAAGAAATAATCAATTTTAACACTTTTTCTGATATTGCTCATTAAAATAAGTAAATAAAAATTGGAATTAAACTTGACACTTGAGATTAACTCGTTTGCGTATGAATAATGTGATAAAATTAGTCAAGTAGTTGAAACCTTCCTTCGATAGTATCGTTACTTTAAAGCAAATGTGGTAACGAAAGGGTTAACAACTCAAAAAGTTTAAATTTCGAGGCTGAAAAGAGATTGAAGAGGCTGAAATTTCAGTCTTAAAAGTGCGGATAATTCCAAAACTTTGAGGCTGAAAAAAAAACAGAAGGAGGCTGAAGAAGTTAAAAATTTCGACTCGAGTAGGTTTTTCAAGTACAGTGTATGGCATATAACTGATTCCTTTAAGTACTTATTTTCAAATACGATCTACGAAAATATGTCAAAAAGTAGCGAAATTGGTTCAAACTGCAAACTTGAAAGTTGCATTCGCGGTACATAAATTTAATGCTCTACGTAAAATAAATAATTTATGATTCGTAACAATGGATTTCTTTTTTCAAACATCTTTTAAGAGTCGAGTAAAAGTTGGAAACTTGGAAATTGCCATCCACGTGATTTCCCTTGCGAACAACAGAAGGGATACATTCAAATTCAAATGACATTCAAATTGCAGGACATAATGGATCCTATTATATATTTATGCGGGCGCAATAACATTATTATCATTACATTCGGTATTCAGTGGCAATGTGTTTTTGCTTGTCAATAATTCGACGAAAAATCATTTCCCTAAATCGCGCGCGAATGTTTTTATATTTGTTAAATGCATAGCGAAGGCTCGAGACGTTCACTTTCTCGATCGAATGTGAAACTTCCTGCAAACATTTTAAATATAAAGGGCTCATGAAAAATACACGAGAAAGAAGGAAATATGCAAGCGCCGTCGCGAAAGGAAGCCGGAAAATATAACAAGCTTGAAACCTCAATAACATTGCATTACATTTTATTATCCTTCTACATAACATATAAAGTTCCCTCGGAATAATAAATGGACCACAAATATATCACTCGGCGAATCGTAAAATCTGCCAAGGTCATATCCAACGTATCTCACTATTTAAACGACGTCTACTTTTTCATCGTCGCTTCTGGATACTCCTTTCTTTGGGGCAATTACCCGAGGTCGTTGGTTTCCGAGGCGCAAAAAGATTACTCGTAAGATCAGGGCGAGATATCTTGTTAACGTCTTCAAATGATTCGGCGATTTAAGGCGTTCAGAGAGGTCGCGACACGGCTTTTGCAAACAAAATCTGACTTGGCTTTTGTTTATCGGTTCTTGTTCTAAGAACGAAACCAGCCGCGCGGAAAAAGTAATTGCCATCTAAGTTGGTTAAAGTCTGGATCGTAATCGCAAACCAGATGCATGCCAGGTGCATGCCATAGCAATGCCAGACTTTTGAAGTCTGATAGTATTCAGCGCCTGGCAGGCGTCTGGCTCGTAATCTGGATCCAGACTTTTGCCAGATTAATCCCAGACCATCTAGCAATTTTTTTTCCACGCGAGTAGCTAAAGATTGATAATGTTGAGCTGCAATTTCGTCACGTGAACGGGCATGTATAATGATATCCGGGACTTAATGGTCAGGCGAACAAAGGTTACCAAACGTAGGTAAATTAACAACGTAGCGTTTGGGCTCGGTTCGATATTCCTGTGGCTCGCATTCAACGGTGGCCGAATATTGGTGTGGGCGTAAATATAGAAAATGGATTGATGATTATTACATAAATTTGGTGGCGATTAAAATTCACACTTAATTAGACATCCGCGTTAATGTTTGCGTTGCAAACAGTTGTGAAATTAGTCCACGTAATTCATATTTACATGACGAAAGATATCGAAAAGTAGTTTTAATTACTTCTATTTCAAAAGTTCGGCTTAGCGTATTGTATCCGTTACCGCAGATAAAGCTACTTAATGAATAGTTTTGGTAATGATATTCGAAGACTTATTCATGTTCAGACGTTCGATTTTGGTACCATAATATCTAAAGGATAGTTTTGTGAATGCAACCATATAATCGATGCGGCTAGAAATTTTATGCTATGGTTGATTTGGATAAGTTTGAAGTGCTATTAATAAGCACTTGAAGTTTCCAACGTTTATTAGCAAACTGGGCTGTATATCAAAAGCGTCAATGGTACTTTTATGGGGTCTTCAAAAACGCCAAAAAAATGTATTAAAAGCACTAAAAATATATAGCTAAATTATTCATTTAAATTATCGACATATTTTAATATATTTTAGTATCTGTTGAGGCGTGTATATAATATTATAATCATCTTTTATATGAGCATATAAAGAATCTTTAATTAAAATTTCCTCACTCATTGATTTTCTGCAAAGTAACAATTTTGTTTGACAGAGCCTTGTTTGAGCTTTAATTTTTTGCGGGTACATCCGTCGTACGTCACAGACGGTAAAGACGATTAAAGGGTACGGTACTATAAAAAGGCGATTATAACGCGTCGAAATTTACTGACACAAAGATAAAAATATTCGGCGAGTTATCTACATTTCTGTTAGTAAGCATTTTGCGTTGAAAAGCATTAGTAAGAATAAAGATTATATCATCCATGTAAGCAAGTAAATGATCCAGGATGACATTTTTTTCGTGTAAAATAACAAAAGAAAAATTATTAAGCCGGTTTCAATTCTACTTTATCTTTTAACACAGATAGTATATAGATTAGATATGCAGAGAAACCATAAAATAAAGACCATAAAGAAATCATAGAAATAAGAACAGAGAAATATAGATAACGTAGAGATTAAACTTACAACTCCCCATTGTTTGTTACCAGTATTGAAACTGCAGTATACAGAGACAAAAACAGTTCGTTACAAATTACCAAACATTTGATAATCCGAGGATAAGTGTCCAAGCTCGATTTTAGGTAATAAATTAATCTATTTGAAATAACCAAACTTTTCAGCACTATTTACCGAGTATAACAAATAGAAGTACCGAACAGTTTGGTAATTTTGGAGAGATATATTTATTGAATAAACGCGAGCTTCGATGTATATTTTTGATTTACATTAACAATTCAAAAAATTTTATTGATTCATATTGCTCACGTAATTATTTGATGATGAATTATTGAATAAAATGAAATAAGGATGTGAAAAATAAATTAACGCCAGACATCTAATTAATACTAATTATGAACTAATAGAAGCAAAAAGTATGGGAAGGAAAAGGCGAAAGACGAGCCAGAGGATTTGTTTGTTAAATGCAGCCAAAAACGAATTAGAAAAAAATTTGAAATTAATTCTAAAGGATGCATCTGAACAACTATTAAGCTGAAGTACCGGCAAAATGAAGCTAAGCGAATTTAACGACCCTCGTAAATTGTATTCCACGAATAAGTATTACCCGGTTTCTTTCTTGTATTTAATGAAAGCTCTTTTTTTGTGAATCTGTATTATAATCATTGTTTAAACACGTAAAATAGATTTATTATTTGAAATGCATCATTAATTTTGAATTGGTGCTGCAATATAGATTTCGAATGGTGTAATAAGTCATAAAAAATATATAAATCTTTTCATTTATTAAAATATTATATTCACGGAGTAACGTTTTTGCGGTATTCAGCTCTTTAACAATTCAACAATATATGTTTAATTAATTGTTTTATACATTCGGACTGGTGTATCGTAAAACATTCTACAATAAATGTTTAATCCTGCTATTCAAGTTACACATTCATCCCTCAACTGTAATCTAAAGTTGGATATCAATTTTTCTCGAGCGACAATTCGACAGTTTAAATTCTATTCGATTTATCCAAAGATTGTCTGCAAGTAGGTTACCTTTATCGACAGGAAATTGATAACCAGTAGATCTTTGACGTTTGAAAGCGTTCGATTTCGGAGGTGCAATGTGAACCAGATGAATGAAGTCGAGCTTCAATCGCGTGCTAATAATTCGAAGTTTCGTAGTCGGTTGGGAAAACGGTGCCACACATACAGGGTGAAGCAAACACGGACGGGGGGCGGGGGGGGGGGGGTGTTACTTATTCGGCTTTTCTCGTTAGAATCGTCCATCTTTATGTTTCGCGTTCATCGTTCCTCCTCGTGAAAATAAGATACCATGCTCGATTACTCGTAGCCGAATCACCTCTTGTCAGCATGGTAAGAAACGTGAAGTGAGATGGGTGTGGACGGAACAACGCGGGATAATCTCGCTCACATAAAAATACCGAGTATGAATAATTCAGGAAAAAAAGAAAAAAAACGATACATGAATCCGTGATGAAAAAGACAAGTCGCGACTTCAAATATTCATGAGCGCTCTTTTCCATAGTTTATGCAATTTCAGGTTAAAAAAAAAAGTACGAGGAAATTGGTCAATGGAAAAGATTGAAGTAATAACGATTCCAGACAACGATTTTGATGATTCCGAGCGGCTGAACGTGAAATTCTTCTTCATAAGAGATTCGAAAAAGAATGTATAACAACGTAATTACTTGAAAATTCGTTGAATGTATGACAAAAAAATTGCAATATTCACAAGTTATGCCATCCACTTAACTTCAAAGTGAATTAGATTGAAAAATGATATAAATTGATAATGGATGAATTGATAATAAATAAAAAATTATATAAATGATTTATATTGATAAATGATTTTTCGAGTTGCTTTTGCCATTGAAGTCTATTAATTTTAGTGGAATTAACGTTACAACCTTTGTTTAATTTAAAATTTAAGATTCGGTAAATAATTGTACAGAGAAAGGGCAATTGAATTTTTTCCGTTCTACAATTACCGTTAAATCCTTATGAAAATCTACGAACTAACGAGACAGACTCCTTAATCATGACTCAACAAAACTCAGCGAACCGGAATCCGCAAATTACAGGGTTTGGTCAATGTGGAATAAAACGACGCAACTCGTCGAATTATTGGTGATAGTTTTATCGAATTACAAATCGTTTTTATCCGTGTCAATTTTGTCGAACGAAAATCTCTCATATCTTCGCGGACATGAGCGGAATTCGTAAAAAGACATGACGAGTCGAACGGAAACGAATCCTAAATAGTTTGTCACTGCGGGTCTCAAAGAATACAGAATTTCTCAAGAGGAAGCGCGTCTCGGCAACTTTCCAATTGCCAACAGTCTTTTCTATTTTGAAATACCCTATTCGATTTAATGATGGAAATTAAAATCCGCGAATCATCAAATGTCCCGGAAAGTTTGGCATTGCAGTCATTCGCATAAAAGTTTGCCAGATCTCTGGTCGTTCGGCTGGATTACGAACGCGGGAAGCGGCAGACGAGGACCTTAAGTTGTGACGCTAATCGAACCGTTTCATCTTGGAAATCGGAACTCTGTTTTTCACTCCTCGGTTTGCGTTTCTTGATACATTTTATTTCTTTAATTTCAATCGTCCCATCTATATTGAAAGAGAACGAATTAAAAGAAGAGCGATTCAAGGCGGGAAGCATTAAACTTCGCTGCGAATCTTTTTCTGGATAATTATTTTCGAGAAGAAGACCGTTCCAAGTTTCGCAACGCATTAACCTCGAAAACAAGATTGATCGTTTTGAAGGAAAGATTTCATCTGAAAGAGAAAGCTCTCGTTGTGAAAAATATTGTTGAGAAATTACTCCACTTTTTCTCCCTAAGGAAATGAACATTTTCCCCTCCTCCAATACGCATGACACGTTTATAAAACATCTGTCAAAGTTTGTTTAAAACACGTAAAAACTTTCCTTCGCGTGTAGGATTTTCCAATAACAAAACATAATTTTGTTGATTCTATTAATAAACATTACTTTTCAAACTCAATTATTTTTAATACAAATTTTGAGTGAGAAAATACACCATAGTACCTTTATTAGCAACGAAAATAGACTACTACTTGTAAGCATGAAAATTCAATTAGCCGCTTTTATCACTGATTACATCAAGAGACCAAATTAATTAATAATTAATATATCATTCGTTTACATAATAGCACATCCTACATTATCCCCGAAAATGTTCCGTGCATCAGTGTAACGGGCTTTAAAATCAGTCACCGAAAATTCAGTTGTAGCACAAACGCCACTTTTGGCGTATCCAAGTAGCACTTTGATTTACAAATTGAAAAAAGGGTTTCTACCGTATTTTAGGAAGGATTTTTACCGTATGACAAATAAGAAAAATGTCATGTTAATATTTATTGAAATTATAATTTTCCACTAAAGAGAGTGTCGAAAGTTTTCGCGGTAGAAAAGGTGACGTATTTTATAATGAAAGAAAATGGTATCGTTACATGAAACCACAAGACGATGAAAAGCTGGAATCGGTAAGACGATGCAACCACCAGTATGAAAACTGCTCCTGTCACCGCTCTCTCGTTAAGTCGACTTGCTATGTAATTGCCATCTGTAAACGAACAAAGGCTAGCAATTAGCTATCGGTGCACGTCGCGAGCGTATTGTCGAGTGATCATATTGGTAGTGAGTGGTACGAACTAAATGAGTTTCCAATTAACAGCTGGCGCACAGCATTATCAATTAACGCTCCTCTCCACTTCGAGTCGCGCACGTTTTCTTTCGCATTATTTCTGCCGAAAATAACGCGCAAATGTGATTTCTGGGGCGATTTCGTTACAAACAAAACGGCCGATCGAATGCGCCGCTTCAGATTCAAGCCATCGTTGTGTCGATTTTATTTCAAAGCAGTGTGTGTTGGTTAGATTTCTCATTCACGTGATTAATTGATGATATTTGTATCGTATAAATAATTAATTGATTGAACTGCTATGAATAATTAATTTATTAGGATAATATAATATAATAAATAGCTGCGATTAATTAAATTAGTTTCAAAAATTAATTCACGAAACATTAAAATAATGGAAGATAGCTAAAAATTTACGTTAAATTTTGTACTCGTTTGGTTGAACAAAATATTTAATCGCTCGAATTCGTATACTCGTATTTTCGGACTCGGATCTCTTTGCCGTAAAGATATTATTTATACAAACGAGGCACACTTCTGTAAGTTTCGGAATTGCCACGAGTTCGCATATTTTATTTTGGAAATACGAAGTTATGGTTGTTAGGAATCGGTCTGTTTTCGTTTGAAACATTTATTTTTCGTGATAAGAGGCTACCGTGGCGGGTAGGTTGAATGATCGAGAATGAATTTTAAACTTGCCGGCATCCTGCGGGAATTGTATTTCCACTCTCTTACTGTTATTTCCCTTGACCTCTTGCAGAATGCGCGACTAGCCACATGTGTAATACCTGAAGGTTATTATTTATGGTGTGGCATTTATTTCGTGAAACGAATTCGGAAGTAAGCTTGGAATCGTATTTCATAGGACTCGGGTTTCTTTTTTAATTCGAGTTATATTTATTGCAGTTAGAAATATATATAATATAGGTTGAAATATCTTCCTATTACAGGAGTAATGCTTAGGTAATCGTATAATCGACGAATGCGCTCGATAAATATTGAAAAAAAAATGTTATTCAAATTACAAAATTCACTTCCGCAATTCTTCTACCACATTTCTATTTTTCATTTAACGGAAGGATGTTATAGTGAGGCGGAAAACGAGGAAAATACCAAGTTCCGTCAAGTGCTACGAGACATTGAATCATTTTACAGAGACGTAATTCAACGGTGTTGTGAAAGTCGTCGCTTTTTGAAAACGTCATACGTGCAGTAGCATTTTCAAAATAATAATTTAGTGTGTACAGTACATTCTTATTTATCATTGCACATCATCAATTGATTGAATGAACTATGAAATAACTCCAATAACAGTTACAAAATTTGAGTAAAATTAAACAATGTAATTTGTAGTATTAAATTGCAGATTGAATTTATTATGAGCTAAATTAAGTTATTAACGATATTGTAGAATTTTAATGATCACGCTATTAAGTTCTTTGATAAAGTAACCTAAGAGAGGTAATTTAATCAAATTTATGAACAAAGTTGTTCAATATAATTCTTCCAATTAGTTTATGAATGCAAGTTTAATTATATTATATACTGATTGTACGTTTTGTCTTTTGATTGTAAAAGACATTTAAAAATGAACGGCAACCAAATTAACGACTTTTCTTTTTTATAATATAAAAACAAATAAATCTTCTTATAAATAACGGTTTAAAGGATTTTGTGTTTTAGTAAAAAAAATTGGATGAAAAACTGTTATAAAGTATATCTGATAAAGAAGTGTCAATTTTTGTGTAAAAATGTTATTGTTTTTATCTACCGACTCATCAACAATATACAAAAAATAATTTCCATTACATTGACTGAAATGCAAAATGAAATTAATCTTACAAATTGTAGTTTCCGAAAAAAATCTATTCTGCAAAGTTTTTTTCTTTTATCATTTTTTTTTTTTTTTTTTTAGTAATCGGATTTTCGTTTTAAAGCTGAAATATTTGAAATTTTGGTCGTAATAAAAATAAAGTGAAATATAAAATAAGCGTTTAACTGTAAAATTATTTTGTAGCCGTTTTTAAGTCTATACTTTCTCAATATGTGTTGCAAAACATATCTTTAACGTCATATTGTTAAGAAGATTGATTGTGAAACTTATTTTCTCCACCGAAAAACATAAAACAAAATTAAATGTTACTAAAATTAAAACAATTCTGAAATTGCTGAGAAAATGTTATTTCAAGAATGTCGAATAATTATTCCGCAATTGACTGGTTTCCCAAATAGTGCGCGATTGATTTTCGACAAATTGATATACGGTTTAAATGGTATGCTTGCCGATATAATCAAATAAATAGTACATACATTTTGGTTGATGAATTCGTATGAAATGCACGTTGAAATTGAGGCCACGTTCATCGTCTTTAGGTATATTAATTGTACTGAAATATCGTAAATCAACCAGTCCCAAGACATTTCGGCATTAATAATACATAAGCTCAAGTCCATTGAAAGTACATTCAACTTGATAAATTGAATAAATTTCGATATTCAATTACTGTGACACAACAATTAAATTTTAATCACGTCTTTGAATGATCTGTATTTTTCAAATAATAAAACGTATTACACATATTAAAAGAAAAGAAATTTTTTGAGCAGAGAAAAGACAAATGCTGTTAAAAAAACCCCCCAAGATTGTCTTTTGTTTCTTTTCCATGATTTAATTTTAAATAAAAACTGTAGCGTTCGGGTCAACTTTTCCGTCGCGAATAAATCAAAAGTACCAGTGCTAATATTTACATTTAACATAAACTTTCAAACAAAAGCCGGAAAAATCAATTGCGTCCGTTACAATGCTTAAAAAAACGCAGTGTAAGATGAGGAAGTTGACAGAAAAATGTTAAAATCATAAGCTACGAGGGAGAAAGCAGAATACGATATGGCACAGGTTACCGTCAAGCAATACCGATTTTGCAGCACGTTGACGGACGTCGTTCGAGTGTGGAATCTAATTTAACCGATACACGCGGGAATCTCGTTCAATGTTGAAGTATAAAGTCTGAACGTCGGAGCTCCGATCCGTGTAAGTCACTTTAGCGACTACCGAAGCGAAAGATCTTTTTACAAGACTCCGGCACCGTCAGACGTCGTGGTTTGTAACTTCTATCTCGAAAAGAGTAGATAAATATTATTGTTAAAATGTATCCACATTCTGTGTGGAACGTATATATCTGGTGACATTACTCGATCTTAACTTTATCAAATTCATGCATTACACGAGCTAGCGTTACGACTTTATCAATACTCAACCAGAGTACATGGCATTTCGTATGTTCCGTTGCATAGTACGAAGTAAACAAACATTTTCCTTTTTTTTTTTTTTCGTTTTGACAAGAAAATAAGTTTTTTTGTATAATAAATAAGTGATTGTCAACGATGATTGACGAAAAATTGATTTACCTTTTTTATTTCTAAACTCATGAATGTGCAAAAATGATTGATCGTAAGCAAGTATTTTGCATAGAAACACTTAAAAGAAGGATCCGTCGTTAAAATTCAGATTTATTATGTATACCGATTATCAATTTCAATAAGTCGCATTTCGTTTAGTTTATCGCCGTCTTAAATTCTTACGTATTGCGTTTCGGATGCATTTACATGTTTATCGTTCTAGATTCTTCCGCTTTCAGGAATAAAAATACGATTTATCTTGCGGTCGGCTATCGAGTACCATGTTTTATTTACCGAGTTGGAAGCAAAAGAAGAAAAAAATGAAAAAGAAAAAGAACGTTCAAATCTACCCAAGTAGAAATTCGGCCGGGCAACCTTGATAATCTGCTGGGGCCTGGTTAGTTTTCCATACCTGGGCTTTTTGTCAGCATGCCGGTTCAGGGCCCGGCTGGTTTTTAATATGTGGGCCCTTTA
>JABFOV010002059.1:0-21554 GCA_022817685.1 Aradophagus sp. ZL-2020 | reverse complement strand
TAAGGATAGTATAAGTAATATATTACAGAAGAGGGTTAAGGTAAGATTAGTACTAAGTAGAATATACAGATAGTAGAATAGACAAAATGTATGTAGATATATTTGTTTTTTTTTCAAGAAGGAGGCGGCATACGGGAATGAGGGAGGTCTCGTGGGGTCGGGGATGTGGATAAAAGGCAGCAGTATAAAAACGAGACAACTCAATGAAACCCAAATGTAAAGTTGTATAAATTTCTTAAAAAAAAAAAAAAAAAAAAGGGAAAATAAAAACGTAAGAAAAAGCCGTGCTTTATGTAATACAATAAATTCAACATTCTTCGAAGAAAAAAGTCCAAGAATAAGAATGAAATAAAAATGAAAGGAAAGAACGTATGAATTCCACGGAGTTCAGTTGGGAGGTTCACACGTGCGGCTACAAAAAGAGACAAAAAAATGCATAAAAAGAGAGAATGAGAGAGAGAGAAAAAAATATGCAAAAGAGAAAAAGTTCACCGAAAGCCACATAACTGCAACGGGCGTGAGTCACCAGAGTAAAGCGCGCGAGTGTTAAAATCGTAATTCCCGTTGGTGCGCGTGATCCATAACGCACGGCATTTTTACAATGAGAAGAGACGACGTAGTAAAATATACGCAAGCCGATTACAATGCGTGCGTGTGGAACTGTTAACGCGACTGTGGGAACAAAGGCAGATAATGACTTGTTTTGTGCATAAACAAATTGCGAGGCGACGATACATCATTTATAATCGGCCAGTTTTATCAAGACCCCGATTTCAAACGCCAAGTTGCCTGCTTCCAATCGCAATTCGCGGTTTCGCTCGCCTTTTAAAACTGAGTCGTGCTCACCTTCGCGGATCACTACTGAGAATGAAACTTTATCGACGTTAAATCCTGACGAATATCACTTTATGGAACACGCCATCTTCGTGATGACATTGTTCAAGATCTTGGGATAATTTAAAATTTTCATTTCAACATCTCATTGAGAAACTTTAGTTTGAAAACAACAGCTTTTGAATAATTTGTTGTCTATTCAATTAATGTTTAATTTTCAAATTTAAAGTTGCTATTATTATTTAATTCATTTTCAAATTACAATTGAATTTTTTGAGCCTGGATTTAGATATTAAGTGACGTCGATATTTTTGTTTGGTTTTTTATACATTTAAACAAAAATATTGCTAATCAACGTAGTACTTTAACAACAAACAAACCAGTATCATATTTGTAACATAATAAATTAATTTTCCGAAATTTGTAGGAAAATTAACTTTGCCCAAATGAATTGCGAAACCTTAAATTAAACTTAACAAAAGTAATAATGTGCAAAAAATTTGGTTGTCAATTGGTGAAAGGTAAACAGAATCAACAATTGCCAGTGTTCATATTGATTAAAAACATTTATTAGTTATCATAAAATCGCTAAGAAAAGATAATTACAAACAATACGCTGCGCTTGTGTGTCCATCTTTACAAACTAATAATATCTCGCACAATTCTTCCCCCTTGAAAGCAAAGATAACGGAAAACAGAACAAAAAAAGATATTAAAACAGTTAAAATTACAAAAGAAAAGGGAAAAAAACATAAAAAATGAAAGAAAAATAAATGACGAGAGAAAGAAACCGAAGGATGTTCATGAGTCGCATGGTGTCGCTGAAACACTTGGTCTTTCTATTTGCGTTGTTGTTGCCGTCGTCGTAGTTTGCTTTGTTACTACTCTCGCGTGTTAAATATATATATAGTATTTATATATATATATATATATATAATATTTACTTTTATTTATAGGTATAATACTAACGAAACGTTAATTACAAAACGCGGTTCAATCGGTGTAATGTAGCGATGTATGGTAACATGGCTGCGCGTGTCTGTGGGTGTACGTCGCGTGTGTCTGTGATCGAAGCGGCTATGTGTCTATGCGATAGGAATAAAATCTTCTGATTAACGTATTACGATTATTTCATAGCGTCATTACAGTAAGTAATAAGTATTGGCGATGACTCGCGCGCAACAAATGAAACCAGAATTGCCTTTTGCTTTGCCTTCCCCTCGCTCCCCTCGTTAGGCCTTCCCCTCGCGATATAACGTCGAATCGTAACTTGCACTCGACTTTATTCCCTGCTCCCTCTGTCTTCTATTGACTATTAATCAGTTGATTCGTCCTTTTGAAATCCACCTCGACAATTTCACCACCTTCTTCTTGTTTCTCTTTCTCCGTTGATACTTTATTTGACCCGTCAGTTACAATGCAAACGCAAGAAAGTTAAAAACGCTACTAATGCTTAATATTTGTAAGTATTAATACGTCTCGATATTAGTCGTTATAAATAGTTTCAATAGTTATTTGTCCAAACACTGAATGTTTTACAACAGCCATCAATCGCAACTAGATTTTATATCTCTATGTTAAAGATTTTTCTGTCTTTCTCTCTTTCTTTCGTTCGGTTTTGTTTTTACGCTTGCTTATTCCTTGCAAATTTTAACCCCCCTCCCTCCCCATGTACACGCCATCTCGCTGCCAACCATTACAATATACATAGCATGGTCTGATTCCAATATCATATCAATAATATGGGTATATCATAAATTTTGTAATTTTCTAAAAAATACTCTCTAAAAAATATGTCGACCTAAACATTATTATGACTGATAATCACAGACAATTTCTTTTAATTTCATTATCATCCTTTTTTCAATCTTTAGTTTCCACTACATTCTCGTTCGCGCGAAAAAATGTACGCATCACTTTCGTTCCTTCTGCAATAATATGTTACTTAAAAGTGAATTTCATAACGCTCGGTAACCTACGCTTTGTTCGGCAATTACATTAGTATACATTTCTATGTGTCTCAGAAGCGCTTTTCATTTCGGTCATTTTCTTTCCTTCGTGTTTACCACTTTTGAAAATAATACAAATTATGACGACAATGGTTACGACGTTAATGGATTATAAATAATAATTACGTCATTAATTATAAATCTTCGCTCTAAACGTAATGTTAAGGAATTAAGACAGAAATTACAACTTTTGTCTCGCGTTACGATAATAATAATCGATAAACTGGACTCGCTTTACTTTTGTTCTTTTGCTCGGTCGCAAAACCAAAGTAGAAATAAAAAATAAAAAAAATTTTAATAAATAATTTCTTCGCACTCATGTCTATCTCTTTCCCATCTTTTATCGTTATATTTTCAGTCGAAACAACAGCAATTCTTATAAAAGGAATAATTTGAAAGGTGAACTTATCATATGTCTTTTACATAGTAACTCACAGAAAAAGAAGCCGTGCAAACGGTGCCAACTCAACTCGGGTGGGTGTTCTAATACATAAATACAATTCATAATAATTACGTGGACAAACGTGTGTAATAATAGAGGATTCTCATGCGCCACGCAAGTGTGCCAATGAGCGCGGCAGATCACCGAGATACCGAGCGCACTATCATCAATTCGCCGGGCCTCCTCAGACGGCTGAGGAGGACAAAATTCATTGTTCTACCTCACATCTTGATATCGCCGCGCTCATTTCAGTTTCGTTGTCCCACTTCTCTCCGCTCGTTAAAGGCATTACATTGTAAAATTATAATACAATTGCGCCGCGCCTCCTTTCTGACAGCTTTCGTCACGTATTATCGCGCTCCGTTAATTTCCACGGCCGAACCTCGTCGAATTTTGTTCATTGAAAATTCGATTTCCAACTATTTCGCACACACACACACACACACACACACACACACACAAAAAAGACATACGTTTAATGACTAAATGACATTTTTTTATGCACATCGTCAACAATCAAGTATGTTACAAATTGAACGTTGTAAAAAAATAAACTTCCGAATTTTGTTTTCTTTTTTTTTATAAAAATATACAATCAATCTCAATTAATTTGATTTGATTTTACTAACGATTGTTAATGTAAGTCGAAACAAAAAAAAAATAAACGAACTTTTCTTTAAAAAGAAAAACGTGTTGTAAAAAAGACAATTTTTCAATTATAAAAAAAAAATATATATATATAATAAATAGAAATTACAAAAATAAAACTCATTTAATATGAAAACAAGTGATTGTGATTTTCAAGTTAAAATACAAAAATAAATGCGCTACATTTCAAATTTTATAACTTCGTAATAAATAATAAGTAGCTAATAGACCAAACACGTGACAGCATTTTTCCTCTTTCTTTTTTTTCAAATAATTTTGTCTCAAAAACCAAAAAACTGTTATCAGCATTATCGTTTCGCACAATTGAAATAATAAGCTTACATTTGACGTTGTTGTTTACGCTGATACAACAAATAAACTATGATCAGGTTTGTTATGCTTTTGAAATTTTGAAATTCCCTGACTTTTCCAAATTTTCCAATATACAAAAATTGTTTCTCTAGCAAAATTTTATCATAAATAATTTCCGTTTAGTTTAATAAATAATGTTTTAAGGACAATATTACTAATGCTAGAAAATTTTAATTGTTAATAAATGTAAGTAATTATAAAAATATAAAATATCATAAACTGGAAATTCCGTTAATAAATTAAAAGATGCTAAATAATTAATTGCGCGTAAATAAAGTTTTCCAACTTATTACAATAACTTTAATTCCTTCTGTGATAAGTGATAAATGAATTATGAAACTAATTTTTCCTTTAAACAAAATTAAATCAACAGAAAATGTGAAACAAAATTAAATTCAAATTTACTGACTTTTCCCTGACTTTTCCAGTGTAAAAAAATTCCATAACTTTTCCAAGTTTTCCAAGTGCGTAACAACCCTGTACAAATCTATTTTTCTATACAAAAGCAAAAAAAGAATTTTGTAAAACGAATAATCGAATTTTCACGGTAACCAAAAAGCATGGCACCAAGATGTCCAGCGTTTTATGATTAAAAAAAAAAAAAAAAGAATTAATTTACAAATTCATTGCCATATACGCGTCATAAAGAAAGTCAAAAAGGAAATGCTTAAACCTTCATCGAATAATCAAAATCGACAGAGAAACATCGCCGAAATAATTATCAAGTCAAATGATACTCTCGAACGCTCAAGTTCACGGAAGCCGCTAGACGGGAACAACGTTCCCCCACTCTCATCCTCTCCCTCGAAACTGACAGTTAGTCCTCTCAGAATCCGCTGTATAAAACAAATTTGACCCTAATTCGTTAGTCACCGATTGGAAAGATACTCGCGATCAATAAATATCAATAAAATATCTAACATTGCTATTTATATTTTCAAGTGAAATTCGTATCCCTTGCTAATGATACCGCTCGCGAACCAAGCGTCCCTTTTGTCCTTACAAATTACAATTAATCGTCATTATATTAACAATATTTCTCTCCGGGTATTATATTACCGTCGTAAATTACAATATTTTCAAAATAATAAAAGTTATATATATAAAAAGAAGGGCAAAAAGAAATAAAAAAGGGCATATTTACGTGGAAATACCTAAATGAAATGGCAATTTCTCTTGACCAGAACAAGTTCCTGTTTTCATACGCACTTTCGCTTTCTCTGTCCCGTTCGCTCGTTTACGCTCACTCGCTCTTTCGCGCTATCCATTTTCGTGACTTTTTACAACTCATAATACACATTTTGTACCAAACCAGGCCGATTAAAACAAACTGCACGCTCAATAGAAGAGCCTATTCGAGTTTCGCGTGCAAAACAATGTTCTTGCTACCGTTTATTCTTTGTATTACCTCTTTAAATAATTCACAATTAATAAATCGCACAACCACTCTCGCTTGCACTCCCTCCCTTTCACTCTTGTCATCACCATTATCATCAACTGCCTCGCAATCTATTATCTCCATCTCTTCTTCGTTTTATTTTTCCTCTTTCTCTTACGCTAGGCCATTTTTCATGTTAAAAGTGCACTTGACGGTGTCCAGGGAGCACCAAAGTATTTCTTTATATGTTGTGTCTTTTCTTATATCTTGTTATCTTCGTTTCCATCAATCAGTGGTCACTACCTCGGCAGAAATTGATTGGTCGCTTTGAAATACTTTCGCTCTTATCTATCTAGAGTTATATAGATATATATACATATACATATATATGTATAAATGGATATATATATGTAAACATATATAAATAAGTAAGAAAGACAGTTGTCAATGCCTCAACAGCTAAAAAAGCGTTTACATATCATCCTTATCATATATCACTCAGTTTAAATGTAGGTACACATCCAAAAGTTTCTCTTTTTACATTCTTTCTTTTTTTATCTCATTTATAAGTTATTATTTCCATCTCCTCCTCATCTTCTTTATCGTTTCAGTATTTTTCCCCCGTTCCTGCTCATTCCTTTTTTTCTTTTTTTTTTGTGTGTTTTTTTTTTTTTTTAAGGCAAACATTCTTCTCACAGCGTCACGTAACACGGAGGCACTGCTCGCGTCCCCGCAGCTAATCTATTTTATCATTTGTAACAAAAGTTTCTTCCTCCCGAGCTGACCGAAAATCAAGCAGCGCGAATCCGATCGCTCGGTTGATTGTAACACACGTGTACGCAGCAATTCCACTGCACAAAAGGATAGTCAGTCGAAAAATGCGGCGTAAGAAAAGCCTGTTAAAAAATAAACATATAAATCAACGTCAAAGGGGGAGGGGTATACCCGTCGTCGTTAATCAATATTCATGTGCGCAGTAATACGCGCTCACTTTCTGCTCACATTTTCCATTGTCTTTTCTTTGAATTTTCATCCTTTCGTTTTTTCCCTTTTCCATCGACGTGGAAGCACAGATGACGTAACGCGGTTCTAAGGTATATCGTAAAATATTAAAATACACAAACGAACAAGATTCACGCAAACGATTTTCGCATTGCGTAATCTCACTGCGTGGAAAGTGTTGTTGCGATACTCTACTTTCGCGCTCAAATCCTCATTGAATCAGACTTTATTGCTATCAATGTCTGCCAAAGTAGATACACCTCGTAGCTCATTTTGATCGCGACCATTTTCCTCTACCTCAGCGATCCACAACACTATTTCATTTTTAACGTCACTTTCTTCAACCGTTTCATTTTGCTTTGTTAATTTGCTTTTTTAAAACCTTAACCTTACAACGAGAAGACCAAATCCTACTCTATATATAATTACAGATTTCTTTTTGTATTTTTTTGTGTTTTTCATTTTTCTTTATACCTTATTTCTTCTCCTTATGTTTTATTTTATACTTTTTTTTACAAGAAAATGTTCCCAAGGTCAGGGTCCGTTTCGCACTGGTACCACGCAAATCAGACTTTAATGAAAGTAGGAAGATGAGATGACGAGGTTTTCATTCCGGTGCGAAACGTGTTCGATTCTGAAAAATATCTCGCGGATTAGTTAAGCCTCACAAGAGCCTACGCTATATATATATAAATATATATATATATCGTCGCCCCAGATAAAAAAGGGCCTATTTCAAAATATTGTATGTAATTTTCCATATAATATTTTGAATAGGCTCTTCTTCGTCTGGGACGACGATATATACATTGATATTTATATTTATGTATTTATATATTTATATTTATGCTTTCGCGCAATAATTCAATTCCGTTTTGTATAAAGCACAGCATTCAGTCGATTGATTTGATCACTTGATTAATCCTAGCCTAGATTCGATTACTTTTTACTTATATATGTTCATTTCTTTTTCATCTGTGGTTTTGATACCTCTCGCAGGAACGCAATTAATGCGCGTAAGCATCGCATTGCATGTGTATGATACAATTCACGAGATCGCTGCGAGCGTGTTAATAAGTGCTGTCCGTCTCTCTCTCTCTCTCACTCTTTTCGAACATTCGATTTTACTCGTTATTAAAAGCACTCTTCCATCGTTGTTCGAAAACGAGCGACGAAGAATCGCAGCCGAGTCGCGATTGCAAATGGCACCTTTCGATGCGCAAAAGCAAGATATAATGAGCTGTTTATTGCTACATATAAGTGAACTTAAATCAAGAATTATTTAAAAAAATGTCTTCTGGTGGCCACGTGCGACTAAGCGGCAATACATATGTAGTTGATTTTATGTACCTGACCGTGCGCACGGGCATTGCTTTTACATATATACGTGCGCACATATCCCACACCTATATATATAAAATAATCTGGCCGTCTGGTGTCTGTAAAGTGTGGTCCATACTGTCATTAACTCTTTCCTCGTGAACTTCATCTCTCGCAATGTAACGTTGAGGCGTGTGACGATGAATGGAAAACGAAACGTCCGTTTCTGGTTTGTTTGTTCGCCGTTGATGTACGCTCGTTAACGTGCAGTCTCAGTTAAGGTACTTGCGGCATCTCCGCGAACCGCAAGTGCACGGAATTTTGATATCTTCGAAAGGAAATTTGTAGTCATAGGTCAACTCCTCGCCCTGGACAATTCGCCGTAATGCGAATATCAGTATATGCTTTTTACCCAAGATGTCGACTACTCGGGAGTAACAGTTTGGCTGGAATATAAACATATTATCACTCCACTGATGAAAAAAATGCCATTAAGTGCATTTGCTACCGCTGGCATGAATAATAATGTAATAAATGACTTGGCGATTTATTGGAATCTAATAAATGATCAGTACCTCGCATGAGTGATTAATAAATCGAGCTGCGTTGCCTTTCATTGTGGCATCAACGACTAGATGGTCATCAATTTTAAACATGTAACATCCAATGTTCTTGCTGTCGTAATATTTCTCTCGCTTGTCCGTCAAGGAAGATCGTATTACCTAAATAATAAAATTATTAATTATATAATAGCAGTGAAATAACTTGTTGTTGTTTAAAAGTTTATAGTTTATGAATAATTGTGCAAGTAGTTTCACGTTTTGTTTATAAGATTTCAAATATTTAAAGAGTGAACCATCATTTGGTATATATGAATGTTAAATATGAATGTTATTTAAAGAGTATAATTTTATATAACAGTATGGTTATCTGAATCAACGTAAAACGTTGATAATAAAGTAAGATTTGTAGCTCGCTAAACATTCAAACCAAGCGCATAAAATGAATAAATAGTCGGTGAATCATAGAGTTCGTGCGATGAATCATACTCACTTCTCCAGCGTATTCGATTACCATTTCTCCAGCCTCAATATCTCGCAAGCAAAATAGACCCCTTCCGTGAATGTGAGAATGATAAACGCCAACAGATTCTTTAGATGTTTCTTTCAATATTCTGAAGCGCATTGCCATTGGCAAATTAGTGCAAGCAGCTCTTCTGTGTATTCAAATAACAAACAGTATACGTTAAGATAATGAATATTAAGTAAAATAGTCGTTGTTTAATTGAAAATACAATTGCTTTGTTCAAATACACAGTTTGTATTTAAATTTAATCTTTAATTGTAACGTTAACACAGTTTTAACTCAAGTTTCCTAATGGGAAAATTAATTTCCACAATTAAAAACTGTTTACAATTACAAAGCAAGTAATATTAAACTTTAATACTCGAAGCATTGAAAACGAACTTTTTTTTTCACACGGAATTATGATGTGAAACTTGTATCACTTTTTCATCGATTGCATTACAAATTCTCGACATTACGACAAAGAATAATTAAAACTGATTGTAGAAGCTTTAACAAAACATTCAATGACATTTTTACGTCACTAATGAAGTCATCATTCTCAATCAATCAATTGTTAGAGAACATACATTTTTATAAGCCAAGAGAAACTTGCTAATGTTTTATTTACACAAACTGCAATTACTCTTAAATTCATAGTTAAAGTTCATAAATTTCTCAACGAACCAATACATTAATTTCTTACATAATGTTTATTCTGTTTATACTTTTATTGTTTCAATAATTTAATTATTTTAACGACTTCTATTTCAATTACTTCTGAAATTAAGAAATCCCTAAATCACGAAAAAATAATTTCTTATTCCTCACCTAGATTCTGTTTCCGAAATAGCAATCATTTTTGGCTGTTGTCTGTGTCTTGAAGCTAGCCAGCTGAACATATCATGAACTTTTCTACCTTTAAATGCTTCTGCACGAGCGGCACCACTTTCACACTCTTTAGGTAAATCATTTTCACTCTCGCCTGCCTTCGGTGGTTTCAATTCATGGAATCGCGTTTTATACTTTGTACACCTATTCACGTTGGGCAACTGCTCAACCAAATATACTGTCGCGTTATTTTCGAGGCCAAGGTTCTCCGTCAACGGATTATATGGCAAAGGCGGCAAGTTTTGCGCTTTGCGCGCTTTTTGTACTGCCTGGAATACCATTTCCCATACCTCATTCATGGAAGACGCTGTGTGCGTAAAACCATCTTGTGATTTAATCTCGTACATTAAACTTGGTTTCTTCAAAGTTATCTTCGAATCATCTTTTATTCTGACTTCTTTTTTAAAGCTGACTTCAGCCTCACGATTTGCAACCTTTGTCTCTAACTTGGGTTTCTTTGTTACAATCGGTGATGTTTTTGTTTTAGGCGCTCCTATAATATTATTATTTTTCACTTTGATATTGCTTGTTCTTTTCTCATCATACACTTTGCCACTTTTTATGTGTAACTTTTTAACGGCAATTGGAACTTGTGTTGGTGGAGGAATTAGACCTGAAGATGGAACTGAATTTAAATTCACTGTTGAACTACTTGTAGTGCTGTTTTCCTTGGCAGTCGCAGACTTTCTCTCAAATAAATCCGTGTTCTGAGCAATTTTATACGATCCATCCTCAACTTGCTTCTGCAGTACTATTTTGAGAGGTCCATTGTGCTGAATCGGTTGGACTTTTTTCGGTGGTTCTTCCTCAGGTTCTTCTTCAATTTCCATCACATTGTTTTCAACCAGTTTTTCACTTTCCATTAATTCAGATTGGTTCTCTTCTTCAATTTCAATATCATCCAAGATAATTTTTTCTTCTACTTGTTTCTCTTTGAAATGGATATTTTCTGACACAAATTCCTTAACTGAAGATTCGATAATATCCGCAATAATGTCTGTTTTCTCTGGTTCAATAAGTTTCGGTTCTATTGACTTCAATTCTGGTTTTGTTGGTTCTTCCATGCTTATTTTTGGTTTCTCTATTGGTTTCAAAGATTCCTGCTTTGGGATGACCGCTTGCATTGGAAGTACTCGATTCATCGGTCTACTAGTTGGAATAGAATTGCTGGACATTGTGACTTTATTTTGAGTACAAGTATTCGTAACATTGACATTTGTGTTTATATTATTGCTGCTTACACACGACATGGAGTTGTTGCAATTGTTGTGACAAGTATTTGTGAAATCGTGTTTCAAATTGTTCACTGGTAAACTTTTTTGAACTATGATACAGTGATTCGGAAGGGGGGAAATTCGAGAAGATAAACTGGACTTAATCATACTGGTGTTCTCTGAAACGTACTTTGAATCAAAATAAGGGCGAATACTGTTGTTGATTGACTGTTCCGGACCTAATAAAGACTCGGCCAATTTCCAAGTTGGAGTTTCTTGTTGTGCAACAGGACTAGGACGTACTGCAACACGTGGTATAGTCGATATTGGTTGCTGTGGTAATTTTGGCGAAGATATTTGCAGTGTCGTGTTTACGTTTGAAACCACTGGTTGCTGAAGCTCAGTCGTTTGCATTGGTCTAACTGTCTCAACTACTGGCTGAGTTGGCGTTGGGGTCATAAGATTACGTGACACAGGAACGAAATTCTGATCTATGTTCGATGATATGGCGATTTGTTGCGCAGGCATTGGCTCAGGTGCTGACGTTGATACTGGCATCGACGGAGGTGCCTGATTAACTACGACGTAACTACCTGCTAAACCCGCGACATTTTGCACAGGTTGAACAGCTGGAACGTTTGGCAGCGTCGAAACAGTAGGAACGTTAGGTAGAGTTGTAACAGTCGGAACATTGGGTATGGCTGATACTGTTTGCACGTTTTGCATGGCTGGAACCGTTTGCACATCAACAATTGGCTCCATAAGTTTCGATGCTTGAAATACTTGAGTTGTTGTCTGGTAACTACTTGCTAGTACCTATAACAACATAATCTTTATTATCACACTGTTTTAAGAAAGCTGCTAGTATTTGATAACATGCAATTTAGTAATCAACATATAATTATCAGAGCAAGATTACCAATATAATTATCTGTATAAAAAATATTGTAATTTGTGTACCTGAGGCACTGCTCCCGCAACAAACTGGCTTGAAGACATCACAGTATTACTGACGATAGTTTCCAATCCATAATACATAGGTTGACTGGAAACAAACATACTGCCAGTGGAGTCTGTAAACATCTCCAAAGTCGGCGTCGAACTTAAAACTAGTTGCTCTGATGAGATAACACCGCACTGAATCGCGTTAGGAGGCTGCTGAATAATTGTGCCCAAAACTGTCGGTTGTGGTTGTGCTATTTGCACATTCGGTAACATTGAAATCCCGCCGTTCTGTAATGCTAATAAATTGTCAGAAGAAGCCTGGATGTAAGCACCTGGTACTATTGAATTTGCCGTGATATAATGTGGTTTAAATGTTTCTTGTTGATTGCCTATTGCTGTAATATATTGTAAATTTTGGCCTGATTGTTGTTGCAACGTCTCAACATATGTGGACATAATACCAGGTGGCGCTACTGGTTGTATTATCACAGTTGGCGCGGCTGGTCGAGGCGATTGTTGCAGCTGAATCACTGGTGCACTATTTTGTACTTGCTGAAATCTGTTGTCAGTAGTTGCGTGCACGGAATTACGTGCATATGTTTTCACTGACTTGTTTCTTATTTTCGGCGTTTTTGGCGATTTAAGCTTTGATGCTTTTGGCGATTGTATATTTTGCTGCGAGGATTCACTCGAAACATTCACCGTTGTTGATAAATGTGGACTTGAGGCATTCTAATTGAAAAAGAGAAATCATAAAATAATTATACATGCGATTGGTAAAGTTGATTCAAATACAATTCAATAATTAGATGTATTATTCAAATTATTATATTTTTCAGTAAAAATAACAGAACTGTTTGTTTGCTTCCGTGTCATTTTTCATAATATATATTTTACTTTGAACTTAAAACTATAAGAATATTAAATAAATAAATATTGAACTGTGCAAGTAAATTTAGCTCAAATATTAAAAGCATTACAATATAAAACATAAAAGCATTACAAATTTGCATATTTAATTTTTTGTAATTTACATTTAATCGAAATTTAAACGAATGTAAATATGTTTCATGTTTTACTATCAAAATTAGATAATTTAAATTCATAAACGAAGCATTGATTGGAAGATTTAGATGAAACTTATAAATTCTATGATTATTTCTTATTATATATTAAATTTAACAATAATAATTCAAGATGAATAATTTATACATCATATTATATGAATTGTTCATTAATTTTAATAAATTGTTAGAATTTTTATTCATTTGTATTTTAAAAACACGTGTAGTTAATTATGTACAATTTTTTAAATAGTTGAAAATGCGTTTTACCATTTGTAATAGACAAAAATTATGTATACTAACTGATATTTCTACTAGATCACTAAATTTATAAAAATAATGTAAAAAAATTACTTACATTACTTTACTTACATTACTCACAAAATACTTAAAGTAAAATAAATAATCTCACTTTATGTCGTTATTAGAAAAGGTTATTAGAAATAAAAGCATTACAAATACAAGATAGATAGCTAATGTTTAGTACACAAACACAAACTTGTCACGTATATTGATCAGAGGTAGGATCATCGAATATTGGTATTTTACTCAAGTGGTTCTCTAAGTATTAACTGATATTCATTATACTTTTTACATCACATACATACAATATTAAAATTGACGATATTTTAAAAAGTTTTAAAAACATTTGAAATTTTAGAATGCTCTTTTTTTTAAATTATTATTACTCTTAAAATATTTTAATCCTTTAAATTCGAAAGGTAACAAAAAAACTTAGCATAACTAAGAAAAACCAATTTATTATTAAAGTAATGATTTGCTAAAAAAAAAATATAAGCAATACTGATAAAATTTTATTTTAAATAAAATATTTAAGTAAATAAATTTAAGCAGAATATTCAACAGTTGGTATATTTTAAAATCCTCATTAGTCAAAGTCTGTTTAAAACGCATTATCCTTGACTATCAATTTAATGTAATTTATTTAAATCACTGGAACACTCTCAACGATCTTGTATTTCACTTTACTTACATGTATATAAAAATAAAATATTAAAGTAAAGTGGCATTCCACCAAATAAAATAATTAACAAAATTATAACAACAAAACATGTATTTACGAACCTGTAAAATTGCACTGTCCGTGGGCTTAGGTTGACTATGGGTTATAGTCTGATCTCTAATCGTGTTTCCATCTGTGATTTCAGTGATTTGTACACCACTTTCTGAAGGTGGTAATACTGTCGTATTCGGCAACGTAGTAGTTGTCCTGGTATACTGTGTTTGCACAATCATGTCATTGCTCGTTAATACTGTTTGATGGACAGTCTCCACAGTAGCGTGGGTGTGGATCTGCGGTGTAATTAGAGCCTGCGCCACTGGCTCAATTTGGAGTCCAGGATGGGGACTGGGTACGGAGGCCTCCAAAGGAGATGTTGCCTGAACGTCTGGATACTCAGTGCTTAGCGTGTGTCCTTCGGACGGAGACATTGTTATAAACTGCGGTGACATTGAATCATTATTACTTGGCGAGAAGCGAGAATCTGGCGATGAGGCGAATTTGTTGTCCATGATCTCAGAATCGCTATCGCTCGTTGTCATCACCTCGCAGTTAGCCAAGTGCCTGTTGTAACTATCCTGTGTTCTATACGTACATTGACAACGCTTACATGTGACTGGACCATCGTTCATCACATACTTCGACATCACAAATGCCCCTTCCATTTGGAAATTCGTTTGTGCAATGCACTCATCGTCGCTTGAAATATCACCAGCGCCATCTAGCTGCGGGATTTTTAGTTCATCCTGAGACCAAGATTCACACGAACTCTCATCCACCATGCCATCCAGTTGAGGTATGTTGAGTGAAATTCTTTCTTCCACATTGTATTCTGGAGAACTGCATTCACTTGAACTACTCGCATCCGCAGCACCATCTACCTGTACAATTCGCGGTTGTTGTCGCGTATGCCAAATTAGTTGCTTATGTTCTTTATCTTCGTTCAATTTTACACTTTCTGGGGCTTTGTTCATATTAAGTAATAAGCTTTCTGATAATTTAAGGTCATGAAACATTGAATCCTCAGATTTTGTTATACTGCCGCTACGTGGAATCTTACGACGTTTCACCGTTGCATCCAACTTACAACTCCATTGTAAGCTGCACGATCTCTGGTGACTCTTCGGCAAATTGCCATTGGAAAACACTTCGGACTTGGAGCGCTTAAGCTCGCGATTCTTCTGATTCTTTGAACTAAAGATATCGTCGACAAGATCTTGTACCGAATTTCTGGATTCCAGATGTAGAAAGAAATCATTGTCTGACTGGTCGTTCCTTGTTTTGCTGATATCGTCATCGTCAGCGCTCAGGATGTCGTCTTTGAGATCCATTGCCAAGAAGTCCTCGTAACTCATTTTAGGGAAAATGTCCTGCATAGATATTCCATCAAGAAGATCATGTGGCAAGTCTTCAAAGATTGCTTCTTTAAGTTCAGGGGGAAGTAAAAAATCCGTGTTATTTTGTTCAGCTAAATTTTCATCAACTTCCTTATTGCAGACTGTATCTATTAGCAAGTCTAACGTTTGCTTTACAACAGCAAGTTCTTCACTTTCGATGACCTTTTGTTCGATAGAATGATCAATAGTTACATTGTTCTCCACATCGATTGTTGTCTCTGGCACACAAACTTTGATGTAAGTTTTTATATAGTACTTCACGATTTTTAAAGGATTAATCGTCGACCAATACAGTCGTGAACATTTATAACCACTTGGTATTATTTTATCCTCGTAATCAGAAAATTCTGGTACGACTGTACCAAGACAATCTATACTAAGGGCACCAATCATAACCTTGACTTTATCAGGTTCCGCAAACTTTTTCTTCTTTCTGTCAAGTTCAACATACACTGATCTCTTTAAACTAAAATCAGACTCGCTCTGGGATTTACGACTAGCGTTAGCTAGATGTAATGTGCAAAATACAGTTTTGTCATTATTAAATGCTAGATGAATGTTCCGTGCACAAGGATAGTGATATGTGTTACCACAATTCTTAGAACAGCAACCAACACTAGCTCCTTTTTTGCCACATTCCGTGCAGCGGATCAGTCTACCTCGTGAAATAGCACTATGAACATTTTGTAGTGAACCGTCGATTTCCTCAAATACTTCATTTGACCAAAGGGCGCAGTTTGAATGCACCCAATCGTTTTGTCCACAGTACAATAATCGCCCTTCCCTCGTTTCCTGGCCGTCACTTAAACCTAAAACAAATGTGTAATTTAGAACAGAATTATCAGAAATAAAGTAACATCAAAAATCTTAAATTGTATTTTCATAAAAATATGCTATACAAAATATAATAAGCAGATTAAAATTATTTTTATTTAAACCTTTGCATAGACAGCAAGAACGGCTGTCTTCCACATTTATGTTGCTGTAAAGATTTGCCGATTTAGCTGCGATTGCTTTTGGAGCTTTTAAGATCTCTTCCTTCCAAATATCTAAAATGGGATCATGATATTTTGTAGGAGTGACTTCGAATTCTCTTGCATTCCAGTCTTTAGTTGGCGTCAGCATTCCATTACCCTCGACTTCAGACCTATGTTGCTTAATGTTAAACCAGGGGAAAACCTCCTGAATGGTTGTGTGATATGTTTGCGTGAGATCCGGTGTGGCGGCACGACTTATGACATGTTCCATGTCACAATGAAACTGAAAGAGTGAGCCATATTCATTGCCATTCACTTTTCTTTTAACGGATATCAATGTAGGAGACGGTCTGGCAATAATTTGCTGATCCGAACAACTGCATTCCTTTGTTTCACTACCACTAGTGTCATCCTGACACTTTCTATCCAATTCAGAAGTGCTATCTCTTATTTTTGACGCATATTCTTTGCCGTTAAATTTGTTTCTTTGTCGTCTCAGACCTCTCCTAACCCCGTCTGATAGTGATTCTTCAAACTCTGTTTCTATCCGATCAACAGATTCCATCTTTGTTGTTTGTCTTTCAATTTCATTCTCAGACTTTTCATTCATGTAGTCATCCGAATCTTCAAACTTATATAAATCCTTAACCGTATCCTTAGAGTTCTGTTCAAACTTCTTGTCATGGAAATGGAGTTTTCGCACACTTGACTGCGGTCTACAAAGACACTCCTTTCTTGGACTCCATTTAAGAGCTGCGGAAGCTTTACGATTTTTACTCAACGATTTTATTACGGCGATAAAACCAGATTTCAGTTCTGCCTCGATCGCATTGCGCCAAACAGAATTGGGATTCGGAGAACATTGCCGACACGTGAATTCGATTGAATCTGGTAAATAACTTAGAATTTGATACCGTTCATCAGATAGACCTTCACAACGTGCATGGACCCAACACGAGCACTCATTGCATTCCATCATCTAAAAAATTATTATAATTTTTAAAGTTAAACAATTATTAGAGATATCTTTCAATACAAGCAATCAATTTATAAAAATAATTGTCACAAATCAAAAAATTCCTCACTCAATTACCTTGGTATCAAAATCATTTTCATTGTAACACCTTTGACACAAAGGACAGTAATTTCCTCTTTGTCTTAACTTGAAGCACATGGAACATAAAGGTAAATTTCCAACATGAACATTGACTCCTTCACTACCACAACTTTTACATTTAATACAACTTTGACAGACGTAAGGTCTGTCAGGACTGTAAAGTCTAGCGCTAACGCCAGACTTAGATAGACACGAGTGATGAAAAGACTGCCGACATCTAATGCAAGATAATTTTGGACCAGATCTGAGTTGGCAGGATTGACAAATGGTGCACCGGGGACAGCACCAGTTTGGGAGAGAACAAGCATTCCATTCGCTTGGTTCTAAACAGAACGGATGATACGGTTCGCAGCAACACTGACAATGAATCATCTGCAAAATTAGTAATTTTTTGTTGCATTATCCATTGGTTTCTATGTGATATTCGATTTTTTAGATCCATTTATTTTCTACTCACCGGTTCTTTTCCAGCACTTCCGCATAAAAAACAAATAGCAGGAATGTGAAACGGTTCCGAACCAATAAGAGCAAAACCTTTTGATCCAACTTCTGCTGGATCATATTGTTCCCAAAAATCTATCGATATCACGTGCTTTGGTTCTAGCAACGTCTTCGCATTCAAAGAACGAGTCTGTAAAAAAATTTAATAGTAAAAATTGTTACCAAAAAACAAATGATTTTATTATATTACTTCAATATTAGCTTATTACCACTGAGAGATTCGTTGACGAAATATTTTGTTGTGCTTTCCCTCGTTTGGTTTGAGGTATACCAGTGATAACGTTAGAATTGTTACCAGAGCCACTGTTAACCTTAGCTACTTCTTTATCTTTCACCGCCTCTTCCTTTTTCGAAATCTTTTCTTCTTCCTTTTGTACTTTTGGAATGTTTTTGCCAATTTCATCAACAACCTCCTTACAATCGGATAAAGGAAATGTTGCGATTGGCTGGCCTAGTGCCACACTAGCACTTCTGCAAACATGCTTAACGCGAGGACCTCGTAAGTCTATCCTCTGCCTCAAGGTTTGTTGACATTGAATGTATGGTGTAGGCATAAAAGATGAATTTTTCATTTTCTTGCGCACTTTTATCCTATTGTCCTTTTTCCTCTTTTTATTTGGGGATATAGAAATTGGATAATCACCTGTAAATATAAAAACAAAGTATAAATATCTGATAAAAAATAATTATTTTGTGATATTGAAATTAAAAAAGATAAAAAATATTTTACATTTATCCAATTTCTTGCAAGAGAAACTGCCGATGGTTCCTTGATAGCCTAACTTCTGGCCCAGTTCAATATTGTTCCATGTCATGGCAGATTTAAACAGATTTTTCTCGGTAGAGTCTTCCGCTGGCCAACCCAGTTTATAACTGGCGAGTTTTTGGTTGTTCATGTCGCCAACGTCCTGACCCGGTGGAAGGCCTATTCGCATTAAAGGTGGTAGAATTGCATTCAATCCCGACCTCACAGACGCGGGCACGTTGTAAAATTTGAGACACATTTTAAGCCAACACGCATGACATCTAGCTTTATAAGCACATCGCAATATGTTCCATTCTTGGTTCCGCACTGCGGGACCTATTAAACATAAACCGTCACCTTGGACACACTGTAGCATGGGAAGAATACTGTTTGTTGACTTTGCACACGCTTGTCTTTTGATCATTTTGCTAATAAATTTTCGACACGACACGCAACTCTGGATGCCAAATTTTCGAGTTTGTTTAACCAAACGGTGAAATCTCACTGCCCCACAAACACCGCATTTTATACTGTTAGTCATTCCTGTAATAAAACAATATCATACAAGACATTTAAAAAAGATACAAATCTTCAACTTGCTCATGAAAATTATCAATAACTATCAAAAAAAAAAAATTGAAATGTGTTTATAATTTTTTATATTCGTGATTGTTAGCAGACACATATTAATAGATATCGTTTGCAGAATGACCCTGATATCGTTTGAAAATAAGTTGTCATTTTTAATCTTCACAATAAATTTGCATAGAATACATATTAATTGATTTTGAAAATAATCAAGAAATCAACACATTTATTTCATTGTATTAAAAGGTCAAAGCAAA
This sequence comes from Aradophagus sp. ZL-2020, assembly GCA_022817685.1. Classification (NCBI taxonomy): domain Eukaryota; kingdom Metazoa; phylum Arthropoda; class Insecta; order Hymenoptera; family Scelionidae; genus Aradophagus; species Aradophagus sp. ZL-2020. The sequence continues at coordinate 1,767 of JABFOV010002059.1, read as the reverse complement.
GTAGACTGAAACATTTAACATTAATGTCAACATACATTGATGAAAGTTTATGCTTTGTCAGTGCGAAATAAAGAATCTTCAAAGTTAAAATTTTCTTCAAAGTAATATTTTAAACAGCACTTAAAAAACAATAATATAAAATTATATAAGAAAATTCTTTTAAAACCTACCCATCCCATTCTGAGCGCTGACCACCGAGAACGGGCCTTCAGTTCCACCCAAACTTTTGTTGTCTAACTTCAATCTCGCTTTTCTCAAAATCACCTTACCGCTATTCAGCTTGGTCCCTGACCATTCGGATTGTTCGTCTTCCGTATGCTCACTATGTTCACTTGTACTGTCGGACATGGTACTGTCTTCAAAATCACAGCCCTCCTTCTCCATTTCCACATTTATGGTTTTCTCATTAACCTTAAACTCTGATTCAAAGATGTCTTTATCAGGCGTGAGCTTGGATTGTTCTGAATGCACAGTCTCGTTCATAGTACCCGAGCGTGTTTTGATTCTGGAAGACTCGGAATTGGGAACCCCGACGCCAACGCCATCTGGAAGAGATTTCATAGCAACTGCGTTTTGGTTTTGCGCCGAAGAACACGTCTTTAGCGGCAATTCCATCGCGGCCTTGGTTTTCGTTTGCCCACCTTCTGTCACCGGAGTCTCTTCCATGAGTCTCCGCGTCCTTGATCTTTCCTCCCGTTCCATCACCCTGGCCTTCTTTGTTTGCTTCGCAAGCACTTCCTGGTGACCATCACTTTGGTGCTCTTGGCTCGAAACACTTTCTAACTCTTCGATGAATCGCTTGTTAGGTTTAATCACTCGCGACGAATGCGCACTGCGAATCGGTAGCACAAACTTGCGCGATTTGTCGCCAGAATGCATCTGCGTCGGCCGTTGCAACAGTCGCTTTTTCGCTTTACCGTTGCGTAGCTGATGACCCCTGGTGCGCTGATGTCGGTCCAACATGTTTACAGATTTCAACACTGGTGTCTTCGACAGATTTAAGAATTTCTTCTTGCTTGTCTCCAAACCAGTCTTGTTCCTATGTACGCGCACCTTGGCCACACACGCCGGTGCTGGCGATTCGCTTACCGACTCCGCATCATTGCTGGCCCGTTCCACGGGTACTTCGTGCAACTTGCTGTTGTCCACGGTTGCACTGAAATCCTCGTTCAAAGTCAGACCCTGAGGTTTTTCTTTACTTGGCTCTGGCGTTGTGGCTCGGAGTGTAGCAGAGTCTGCAGTACTACTCTCCTTATGGCTGCTGTCAAGTTTTGGTTGCGACTCACAGAAAGCTGCTTCATCACTGCTGAAGCCATGGAATGGTGGGTACTCCTGAAAATGTTTTTATTGTTAGATGAACTCAAGAAAGTGGTAGTTGATCTAATTTTATATTATCGTCTGTCGGGACATTTGATATGGAAAGCATTTTTGCTTTAAACGTCTTTGTGTAAGATATCATAAATGATTTACGTTTTACACTATACATTGAAGACGTTCTATAATTAGTAATGATGGTTCTAATTAAATAAGCATCTCAATGTTCTGAAATAATCGATTGTGAAGCTTAGTTTTTGAGCGAGAGCAAATAAGTATAAATAATTATACGCTTACAAATTAATTTAACGTGTCTTGTCGCGTGCATAGTAAATACAAATATTTGAAACTCAGCCAAAACCATGTTTCATTGGTTTCATTTTCCTGTTGGAATATAGATTTATCTTTGCAAAATTAAATGAATCAAATTTACGGTGAAACTGTATTTTTAAC
>JABFOV010002058.1:0-21564 GCA_022817685.1 Aradophagus sp. ZL-2020 | reverse complement strand
AAAGACAACACAAAAACGGTACATGTGAATGGCGTCGTTTGAATTTTTATCAATTTTTTCATCCTCGAATAATTTCTACAATCTTAGATTGTAATTCATAAGAATGATGCGATAAATCCTCAGTTTATAAGAAAAAAATTGTAGTTTTACGCGCCTTTTTTCACAAAAATTACCGAAATTTTTCTCTCAGTGTAAACGAACTTTTTAAAATTGTATTTGAGAGGATAAATTGGCCTTCAAGCTTAAACGTTAAATTTGGCGCCAAAACTATTACACTGACCAAACCACAACCATAAAAATTAAAAATTATGAAAATAGGTCAACAGATCGAATTTTTTATTGAATTTTCTTCCGATTTCATCGTATCAATGATCATTCAACGGGATTATTCAATTTGATCTTTTTACCCCCCCCCCCCTTCCATAATTGTTTGTTCACTAAATCATTTATATTAACGTATATTTTTATGCGAAATTTCAAATCTTAATAACGGCCTTTTTTTAATTTCAGAAAACCTACACAAAATAAGGATTCTGAAGTAAGACAAAGAAAATAATGGGGGTAAAAATTAAACACGACACCGAACGAAGATATGAAAAGTCAACGTCGAATTTGAACTGGATTAGTAGCACCTCGTCATCGATTTCGTGTGCGCTTTTTACCATGTTTTGGCCTTTTCTCACACGATCGACATTCGATTAAAACTTTTTGACGAGAGTGAATTATTCATGCCACACAATTAATAACAATATCACATGAAAGCAAAAATCCGAGTTTTATATATAATAATAAAAATATTTGTTGTACTCATTTTAAATAAGACCATGAAATTATGTCAGCTACTCAACTATTGTAAAATTATATCAAGTGGGACAAACACATTAAAAATATAACACTTTTGCATTACGCAAATATTTTTACAAACTGATCCACTCTCTTTAGTGGGTTGCTTTATCATCTACGTTTTACCTATAGTTTTTGCGTTCACTATACTCTCATGGCGCCAACTAAAATCTCATCAATACTGACGTGTTCCACATGTTGTTGTCTTATGTGCTTGTCCCGCTTTATGAGATTTTACAGTATAATCAATAAAAATCCAAAAAAAAAAAAAAACATTGATTTAAGAGAAAGTCGATTAAATGGATCATTACATCCAATAATATTTAATGTTACGTAATTAATTCAAAATTATTGAATTTTTATTAAAATTCCATTCAAAATAAATAGTTTTTAATCATGAGCTTGTGCATGACGTATGAAACAATAGGATTGAATCGGCTAACATCTATTGAGACAAATATTTATTATTGAATGGGATCGAACTAGTAAAAAGTCCATTGTTTGGATGAAAGGTGTTACCATTGATTCCTATCAAACAACCAGTGAACCGATTAATTTCAATGTTAAATTAGTATTTCACTTATTTTTAATAGGTTTTAATTGATATTTTACATGAATAAAATTACAATTTAAAACCATTTGTCTTACACTTGAAAGACATTTTTTTAATCAGGGATATATCATCTACTTGCAAATTTTATTTTAGGACTCGATAAATCATAAAGAATATTACTGGATGCATTGGATCACTTAATTGAAACCTACTTAACAAGCGGAGAGATAAATAACAATCGAACATATTGAGATGTAACAGATAGTATAATACTTTGTATGTTCATATATTAAGTTGTAAAAATGAAGTACTTTAAAAATGGTTAAAATACTCTCAAAGAATATTAAATATTAAAGTCATCGAGTTTTCAGTTCAAAGGATGTATATTAATAAAACATTGAACGATTTGCAGAAAATATATTTAAATGAGACACTTGTTTTTAAAGTGGACAATGCACTTAAAAAAAAATAATAAAACTAAATAAATATATACAACAAAAACAATGAAAATAATGTATAGTGTATGGAACAAAAAGTCTTTTTTCCAATTTCTTTTAATTTGTTTTATATAATTTTTACAAGAATAAAAGATTAGTTATGTATTCTTGTTAAAGCATTCATTTTTTTAACTCATTATGTTTTATTAAATTCAACAATATATGATTATTATTTTTTTTAAACAAGTGTTGAAACAGATTTTACTTATAGCTTAATAATGTTTTCTTTAGCAAATATGAGTCATTTGTGAGTATGAAGAATTAAAAAAAATATTAATAATTATTTCAACTACTTCGCTACTTAAAAGTATACCAGAAGAGTCGCCTCGCATTTCTCAAAGAAATGAGATTTCAGCGAATCTGTGTCGATGAGTATTTTCATTCAGTATAATATGTACTTCGTATTTAAACAAAATCAAACCCAACGTCGCTGAAACTTTATTTATAAAAAAAAAAGTTTCGTTTTTTAACTTCATTCCCCGATGAATAAAAATGTATTCGGTCTCCATTTATATTTTTTTACAGTCGACAAACTGCATTGTGTGTAACGTTATATTTGTTTTTACGCAGCTTACTTCGTTCACAAAGATAATTTTTAGAGGAGACTGTCCAAGCAAATTGATATTATTTTGAAAAAATGAATCGAAATGGTACATAAAACCTCATGTAATAATAATAATTATCATAATATTAATAATAACAATAATAATAATAATATTAATAAAGTTAACAAACTTTCAGTACATTACTGATAAATAACATTGTTGAAATTATGATAGAAAATTCCGTTATAAACAATTGTTAAATTCTGAAAAATGTCTTTTTAAAACTTCTCTTCTTGGTTATATTTTGCATATTTCACAAACGTTATTCGCCAAAGTTGTATGTTAGTTTACTTCCGATCGGGGTACACTCCAGAATAAGATTGTACCTCGTTGATGTTTTATTTTAATAAAAGAGTGAATTTTATGTAAAAAAATGTATTTGCTATTTAAGAAAAATATTAATAATTTTAAGATAGTAATGTAACACGGTAGATCATCTGTGTTTAAAATCATAAAAATATAATTGATAAATAAGAAAGTTATGTTTATTATTGCGCTGTTACGTTTACGTTTTCTCAATTTTATTTACATCTTGTTAATATTTTGTGTTTTATGATTTAATAAATAGAAATCTGTAAATCAAATTACTCCAAGCGGGTTCCATTTACTTTAAAAAGATTTATTTCTTCCGATCTGCGCACGAGAATTCTTTTAAGGATTGCTAAGTATGAAATTTAAAATTAGCGCCAAAACCATGATATTGCTAGGCAGATTAAAATAAAATAAAAATTAAAGAGCAATGCGAAAGGTTCGATTGTTTTGTTAAAATTTTTTAGGCACCATGCAAAAGAATCAATTAATAATATAATATTTTACGAGAAAATTGTAGAGTAGTTTTAACCTACTTTTTAGGTTAAAATCCACTACATCAAGAAGTACGGAAAGATTTTCTTACAAAATTATCTATTTGTAAGAAAATCTTCAGCAATCTAAGAAAATCTTCACTTCTGCAATTTTATAATGTCATCTTTTTAATGACTAAATTTTTTAATCACAATGAAAATAAATCTTCAAACTAGTATATAAGTACTAAACATGTGAATTACCAAAAATCAGAAACTGATTTAATAGCAATCAGCAATATCACTTTACCGTAATTTAAGAACTAATTTAAATTTTTCAATTTTTTTGTTTTCAAAGAAACTACTAATTTTCAGAAATCAATTATTGGAATTCAGACATTAGTGTTTTGATTGAAGAAAAAAAAGTAAGAAAAAGTCGTTTGTAGCAGGAGATAACTTCATAATAAAAAGAAGAAGAATTGTGGAGTGGTATAGTATAATCCAGTACCTGGTACGTTAAGAGCCGTCGTTAATTTCGCATTTGGCATTTCAATACTGTCGCTGAAAAGAAGTGCACTGATTGCAAATTTGTCCAAGTAATATTTAATTAAAAAAAAAAAAAAAATTTTTAATAAATCCTGAAAATTAAACGTGAATAATGGCGGAAACGGAAAACGAAGCGAAAGTAAGTTACACAAATAGGTTTTATTATTATTAAGTAGTTTAGTGAATTAAAGTAACAACATTTTAATACGACGATAAAACTTGGAACGGAATACAAAAAATTATATTTTATTGAAGGAAGATTTACCAATATGTATGGTATAAAGGTGTCAAGATTGAAACGTTGAATTAAATTTATCATTTTCATCAAAGAGTAATTTATATTATGAAAAATATATGTAAATTTGTTTTTATTTTTCAAAGATAATGATTCACACAAATTTTGTTTCAAAACAAATTTTTTTTGTAACTAATTAAGAAAAAAACCTACATTCTCACGAAGGAGAGATTAACGTAAATGGAAGAGGATAAATTTTAATAACCCATTGTCCTAGAATAATTTGAGTTACTTCAATTCAACTATTCCGTATTGTCATATTTTTTTGGAAATTTATTTCAAGAAATTGAATTATCACTTAATACACGTTCATTTTTTCATGAACACTTTTTCCATGAAAAATAGCTTTTCCCAAATGAACAAAATGACAATACTGATTTATTACAAATTGAATTATACAGATTTATTGAAAAATGAATTGAACTGTTAAAATCCATCTTGGTACAATAATTCAATAATTTTAATCACCAAAAATGCTGTTATTTAGTGAATTTCATGGATTCACGGGTTTTGTATTATAACGTAATTTTCATCCACTTTTTCACGCACCTCAGTAAAACTACATACCCCACAATTTTTTAGTTTAGTTTTTTCTTTTTTTTTAATTCAATGAAATTATTATTTTTTTTTTTTTTTAGGTTCCCGATCATTTTTTCCTAAATGTCATGTGTATATCAAAAAGAAAAAAAAAAGCAATCCCCGAAAATAATTTTGAAGAATTAGCAAGACCCGTGAATCCGTATGGATGCGAAAATAACTTGCCTTTATATTGTTACAAATGAGATATTTATTGTATATGTATAAATCGGAAATAAGACTTACGGAAATGTGAACTTTTCCCACAAGCGATGAACCGCACTAGACGCACTTTCGATTACGAAACAAACGCAACGATTATTAACGGGAAATCCGACGCGAACCGACTACCCCGATGGTTATTGGTTAACTGATAATAAAATTGAATATTTTAGGCTTTAATTTGAAGCACGTCCTTTCTCCGAACCTTTCTCTGAACAGGCCCTCCAAAACAAATGAAATTAATAAGACAAAAAAACATTGCAATGTTTACATACTTCGTCTATAAAGAAATACGACAGCATTAACGAGTTTTATTAAATACTTAAAAATGATAATAATAATAATATATATTCAATTTTGAAAATTTGTTGGGTATCAAATAAACATTTAAATGGTTTCTTTTACGAAAGAAAACACATGAAACCAAAATTATAAAAAAAAGTTTTTCATATGAAATAGAAAAAAAAAAAAAAAAAATAGATAAAACCTCTCCTTAAATTACGAATTTTCGAATTCGGTCTAAATTTTTTTGTTTTAATAAGTTTTTGTAATTTTTTCAAAATTTTTCAAAAATTCTTCAACTTGCTATAAATTGTATTTAATTCCCGGAAATTTATATTTTCCTTTCTTTTTTTTTTCAATTATAAAATGTTAACCGAATTCGATCAATACGCCGATTCCATATATTTAAATTTTACTTCCGCGCCATCTACAATCGAACTGTTAAACGGATACACATTTTTCTATATGACTTTTCAAAGTATCAAAAATTATTTAAAAAAAAAAATTGATATATTATTGACAAATATTATTACCTTAAGGAACTGATTTTAATGTTTTACAGATAATTAATAATTTTGCTTATTTTTGTAAATTGCCCGTCTGCTAAACGTTTACAATTTTCACCACATCAAACATTACAGGTAGATTTTCGTTCAAAATATTAATATTTTGAACGATTGTCTTAAAAATAAAAATTGATATATATCAAATTGAAAAATATATATGAGAGAATCGAACTCTCGTCTTAATTCTCAATTTGATTGTTTAATGAAAAACGCTTAAATATCGGTAATAGAGGAATCTTCTGCAACTTTACAATCCGTCATCCTCTTAATGAGAAACACCCTTCCAAGTTTGCAAAATTATAGCTGATACGTGTACGTAGCGGTACCAGACACGAAGTGTGTTTCCCCTCTCACCTGAGGGGCGTCATCATTTCTCTCTTTCGTATTATGCTTCCTTCGTGACCAACTTAACCAGCAACGTATATTTCTTTCCCACCCTCAATTAAATTAAATTTAATTAAAAAGTCGCATATGCCGATAATAATAAAATTTGCGTTTTAAAATTTCAACGCTTAGTTGATTCAAAATTATAAAATTATGTTCGTCCAAGGTCCTAAAACTTTCCTAGATCAGTCTGAATCCGAAGATGAAAGCGAAGAAAAAAGTTCGGACCAATTGCTCCAGGTGATCAAATAATTAATTTCTTCGTATATTATTTTCACTTATCAAAAGTTGAAAACTGAAATTAAAAAGTTATTCTTGTTATGTTATGTAATTTAAGAATTTTAGAAATATATTTTATTATTATATAAGGAAATTTATATTTTTAATTATTTTCTATGAGTTGCAAATCGAGTATAAATATATATCGTCGCCCCAGACAAAAAAGAGCCTATTTCAAAATATTACGTTGAAAATTACATACAATATTTTTAAATAGGTTCTATTCCGTCTGGATCGACGATATATATAAATATAATCGAATTAATTAGTGATTAAAAGTATATGTTGCATATATTTATGTACATATATTTATATATATTTGTATAAATGTTATATATTAATAATCAGTGATGGTAAGACAGCCCTAAAAATTTTATCCTTAAATCATAACCTCGTCTTTTTATAAGCAATAATAGAAAATTTGTTTTGCTTCCTAATGCGTCATTTTATTATCACATTAATTGTTCATGATACGTAAAAAGCTAATTTTTACATTCTTAAAAATTAATTCTGAAATTTAGATTTATAGTATTCTCATATACGATACATATTTTTTTTACAAAAATGAACAAAAAATGAATTTTCAAAAATATTGCATTTATACATTGTATTTTGAATAACGTTCAAAAGTTCATGAAGTTGAAATTTAAAGTAGATTTTTTGACCTATCATGAAACTGGTTGTACTGATGAAAAAATTGAAAAAAAATAGAATTACATTAATTAATTATTTTGACTTGTGTAATAAAATAATTTTATTTATTTTAATCAGAAACGCCGCGAAGAATGCGAAAGGAAAGCCCGTCGAGGGGAGATGGACCCACGTTTGGAATTTACGTTCCAATTATTGATGGACGCAACGCGTTTGAATCGTTACGAAGTAATGGATCACGTGTTCGAAGGGGAAATGTTGGACGAAATAAATCAATTATTTTTATCTTATATGAGAGGATCACTCGTATGGTTTTATCAAGCTGTTGATGATAATGAAACTCAACGAATAACCGAAGTGGTAAAATGATCAATTACAAAATTATATTTATTCTACATCAAAAGATAATATTTAATCCTGAAAACTGAGAATTCTATAGTAGTATGTTGTTGCGAAAACAAAAATTAAAAATTAAAAGGAACTGGATTGTAAAATCGAAATTTTAAATTTGGCGCTAAAATCATGACATTGTTAAATGAAAACGACATATTAAAATGAAAAACATTAAAAGCAGGTCGACCGGTTAGTGAATTTTTTTAATTACATGTAAGAGAATCGATTTATTGAACAATATTTTACGAAAAAACGTTTCCACAATTTTAACCTATTTTTAAAGTTAGTTCAATCATATCAAAAACAATAGAAATGTTTTATCCTGAATATTGTTATAAAAATCAAACTTTTTATATCAAATTAAAGAAAATATAAAGAAAGTTGACTTAACTTATTGATCAAGAATTATTTTATTAATTAAAAATCATAAAAAAAATTGGCACTGCAGGAATCTTCAGTAATTTTCCAATACTTTTTTTCATCAGATAGCACCCAAGACAATTGGATCAAGGATGACGCAATGTGGTTTGACTATCAAATCGAAAGATTCAAAAGAAACAAAAGATCAGGTTAAAAAAAAATTATTTCTGACTAATGCATGGAAAATCCCCTGTGTAGGAATTTGCATATATATGTTAAGGTAATTAATAATATATTTTATTGAATGTTATCCAATAACAATGAATCTTATAAAATTTGAATATTTATAATAATATGTATCTAATGTGGGGAGGGAGGTTGATGTAAAAAAAAAAATTGGAAATGCACTCGTCACTGATGATTATATGCATCAAATTACAACTCAAATATCGCGCGCAAACTTTTACCACCCAAGTGTACAATGTAACTTAGATGATGAACATATTATAAAGCTGATAATCTATAATTTTGTAATATATGCATGTACAGAATGAATATATCCAAACCATTACCAGAAGAAGGATTTCAGAAAGATTTACTGATTGGTGTAATAGATGTAAATAAAGTGAGTGTGATAACGTACATTCAAAGAGTCATAGACCGAATTTTCATGGACGCACTTGCGCACCCCGGAATCGAAGATGAAAATAACTGTCCAATGATTAAAAATATATTACTTCCGGGACTTCGCTCGTTCAGTAGTGCTTTAAAAGGTAAGCAATTATTAATTATATATACACGCCTTTTCATGTGCAATAAGTAAAAATAATAAATAATGAGAAAAAGTCGATTGGTTTTCAAATAATATTCTATTATATAATATTCTATATAATAATCGATAATTATTAACTTTTTTCAAGTTTGTGAAGAAATCGCTCACGAAGGAAGCGTTTTTCGAGATGGACTGGTTTTAATGGAAGACGTGCATAATGAAGAGGATATAAAAGCAATGATGTCAAGCAATGATCAAATCAGAAGCCAAATCGAAGAACGCGTACGCCATTGGATAAGAAAACTGCGCGATTTCATGTTGGAAAGTAAACAAGTTAGACGCGAAAACGATAATTCCGGACCACAACAGGAATTAGAATATTGGAAAAAGAGAGGAGCGCAACTCAGTCAATTAGTTAATACACTAGAGGTACCGAAAAATTCAAATTATTTGTTAGCATTATATATATGGTGATTTCCAGTGAAGTAAATTTCCAGTTAGATTCAACTTTCTCAAATGTTATGAGCAATTCCAAATGTAGCAAACTTCAGTCCAATCGACGATTCGTCTATCCCCACCATTCCTCACTCCTGGGAAAATTTCTTCACAGAAATCTTATATTCTATATAAACCCTATAAAATCTATAAAAATTTATGATCTATCCCGAGTAAAAAAAATGATCGTTTTAGAAAAAAAATTTATTAAATTGGATGGCGATCTCAACAGATCAAAATATCATATTTGAAGAGAGACCTCACACGATCTAGACAGACCAAAAATAGGTCTCATCAAAATAGATCATTTCTTGATCACTTTTGGATCATCGTCTCACTTTCAAATCAGCGTATCTAAATAGATCATATTTTGATCAGTTAGGATCGTCGACAAATTTGATCATATTTTGATCAATTATGATCGTCGACAAAGTCGATCATATTTTGGTCAGTTAGGATGGTCAACAAATTCGATCATACTTTGCATATAAAAATCTATATAAATATTCAACGTCTCTTACACTTAATATACTAGAACCATATTATTTTTACAGGAACACGAAGTTAAGATGTCGCTTCTATGCTTAGAATCAGTAAAATCAAAATTAGTAAAAGATTGGAGTTTTGTCGTCGATGATATCACATACTGCTATAACGAAGCTGAAGATAATGCAAAATTCATACAGGCCCTAGAATCTTGCTGTCATTGTTTATATTTAGATGATCCGGTATAAAACTTTGTTAAACGATCTCATTGAAAATCATTTAAAACTGTTAAATAAGATTAAAGTTCCATTTGAAAGAAATAGTTTTTAATCGTAGCTTTGTTCAAGTAATACCAATTGAAACTGATCGAAAATGCTTAGATGCTTAGATAACATAAAAATAATTATTAAAAAAGTATTGATAATTGAATAAGATCTAAAAAGTAAATATACTATTGGTTGAGTGGGAACTGTCATCATTGATTCCTGCTAAACAACCATTATATTTCATCAGTGGACCCGATTTCTCTTATTTCTAATAGTATCTTATTATTGTTTTATATAAACGAAATTGTGATTAAAAACGAGAAAGAAATTAACTAATCAATAACAATTAATTATATAATATAGTTAATTATAAATTTGCACTACTATTCATTGCAGATTAAAATGAGAGATTGTTTAGTACAGTTACTGCAAACAGCAAGGTTAATATATAGCGTTTCACGTTATTATAACACTTCGGAAAGAACAAGCGCATTAATGGTTAAAGTAACGAATCAAATGATCGTCGCATGTAAAGATTACATAACGAAAAGGGGCCGAGAATCAGTATGGAGCCAAGACAGAGCAGAAACGAAGATAAAATTAAAACAATGTTTGAAACTCAATAAGTGTGTACAATAAATTTATATATAAATACAAATTTAACATAATATCTTTATATGATTTCGAAAATTGATTTGCAGTTATTTTGAAACAAAAAATTTTTCAGGTCGTACAGAGAAGTATATAGACTCGTAAGATGTTCTCCAGCAAAAACGGAAGAAGAGTTTTGCTTCTCGGAAACTCATGTATTTGGTCGATTTGATTCCTTCTGTTCCAGGATAAGGCAAATTCTCAATATGTTCAGATTAATAGAAGAGTACAACAGACATTTTGAAAGAAGATTGGAAGGATTATTACTAGGAGAAGGTTGTTTACTTTTAAGAAAAAAATTAAATTTTGTAATACAATAAAATTTTATGTATAGCTGTTAACCTTTAAATGACCTTCAGAAAGGAGGTTGAAGCAGTTAAATTTTTCTAATTGGTTGAACAAAGTTCGCCTTCAAAGTTTTTTCGTAAAATAAAATCTAAAAAATTGTTTTTCATTTTTGTACGCCACTTTCATCTATCTAGCAATATCACGGTTCAAGCGCCAAATTTTAAATTCAAATTTTATACTCCAGTTCGTCATCCTTAACATATTCAACCGCGTTAAAAGTTCCAGGCAATGTCGTTGAAAAAAAAAAAAAACTGAGAGAAATTGCCAGGAAATGTGAACCCGAAATTTCCAGGGATAAGAAAGATACTTCCGGGGAAGGCGGATCTTCAAAATTAGCCTTGGCAGGAAATATCCAGGAGAAAAATGGAAATTTTGTGGTACATAGAAGAAATGTCGGGTTTGATTTTTTAAAAAAAGGAAATTTCCATTATTTTTCTGGACATTTCCTGCCAAGGCCAATGTTGAAGATCCACTTTCCCCGGAAATATCTTTCTTACCCCTGGAAATTTCGGGTTCACATTTCCTGGCAATTCCTCTCAGTTTTATTTTCAACAGAATTACCTGGAACTTTTAACGCAATGAAAACAATGATCATTTTTTGGAACTAAGCAAGAAATTATTTTATTTTATTCATTACAGCGCTCGAAGAAGCTGTGAAAACATTCAACGAATCAGTCAAAGCAGCAACGACTAAATCGTACGATTATTTAGATCCAAACAACACTGAATTTAATTCTGATTACGTTGAATTCACGAACACGATACAGGTTTTAAAATCAACTATAGGAAAAATTATTCAAGAAAATTATTCTGATATATGGCTGACTCCCCAGGGTATACACTTTATTACACGATTTGAAAAGGTAAAATCATATAAATTGTATCAAAAATGGTTTCAACTAAATGCAAGTGTTTTGTTGTTCTTATTTCTTTACTATTTGATAATCAAAATTAAATATAATAACTGGATTTTTTATATGTTACTTAGTAGTAAAATCAGGGTACTTGTAATTTTTCTACATTATTGTTATTAATATAGATAAGTGAAAATATTCCAATCATAAACATGGACGAAAAATATAGTCAAGTACTGTATTATAGTGACAAAGAAATAGAGAGAATACTGAAAGTTTTTCGAAAGCAAAAAGATAACCCTTTTTTGGCGAGGTATTTACCACCTATATCGGGAAGAATAATGTGGGTGAATTCACTAATGTAAGTTAATAGTGATAATTATAATAACAATAGTAGTAATAATAATTATTTTTTTTAGAATTATTGCTGTGTTTGTTATTGTTATTAGTATTATTATAATTATACAAAAAATTTGTTGATGATTTTTAATTTATTAGAATTCATCTATATGATTTGACACACACTATTTCAAACCATCCAATATTAAAAACGATGTCATTATTCAATAACTTAATGAAGCGTTACAATTACACGGAATCTATTTTAATGGACTACAAAGTAGATCTTATACAAACATGGAATCATCAAAATTCTTCGGCCATTGAAGACTGCTTGAAAAGGTTATATGTTGTTAATTTCTTTTTGAAAATTAAGAGGATGTCGTATTGAAAACTGGTGGAAGATTCCAGCAATACCAATATTCAGGAAGTAATTGAAACTGAGACTAACAATGAAAAAAGAGAATTTTAATAATTTATAGCTTCTCAAATTTGAAGAGCAATTTTTAATATTAAAGTAAATATTTTGTAAGTAAACACACTTGTAGTTTTTGACACGGTCAAATTAACCTGAAAAATAGGTTTAAATTACGGGAAACTTTGCTTGTAAAATAATGTTTAAAAATAGACTTATTGTGCACGAGGTCAAAAGAAATTCATCAAACATTGTTGAATGACATTTTCATCTACGTAACAACATTATGGTTTTGGTTTTGAAATTTCAAAATTCAAACTTTACGCCTTCTTACGTTTAGTAAAGTTCCTTCGCTATAAACATATTACTATTAATTCTTCTGTTTTTCAATTTTACGTTCCATTTTCATCTATCGGACAGTGTCATAGGTTTGGCAACAATTTTAAATTAAAAACTTTATACTCATATTCGTCATCCTCTTAATTTTGTGAAATTTTTTTTAGGCAAAAGAAATAATATGACATTTATTTAATACAGAAATCTTCTGACTGTGGATCAAGCAACGAAGAAAATAAAAATCAATTTGGTAGCCGGTACTTATATAATTTTACGCGAAGCAGATTGCGTCATAAAACTGAATTTGGAAATTCCCATTGTTGCCTTAACAATGTTAGCAAAAAAAGATTATTTTTCACTGGTAAAAGATTCTCTTCAGTTGCTTCTGGAAGAATTTGCAAAAACGTCAAGTCGAGTGAAACCAGAAATGAGACCATTATTATTGCCGCATCTTTTGCGGGTAGCGTCTAAATTCAAACCTGCCCTTGAAAATTTAACATGGACGAATAAGGAATGGGATGACTTTTGCACCGCAACGCGAAAGGATATTGATGCTTTTGATGTTCTTATCACTCGTATACATGATATATACAACAATAGGTAATTTATTAATTTTAATCAACCAATTCAGTTCGTCCACTCAAACCTCTCAAATTGCAACCACATTTATTGTAAGACCTCCCTTCACTAAAAAATACTTCGCATGGTGTATACATATTGGTTTTAAAAAATTGGCGCGTATCTAAATTAATAATTTCAATTTTGAAATTTCGAGATATTGACAATTCGAAATTAAAGCATGATAATGATATTTATATAATTAAAATTAAAAACTAAATATCAATCCAAATTAAAACAAAAATTTCTTTAATTATGTTAAACAAATTGACTAAAATTTATGGTTGTTTTTTGAAGAATATTGCATGTGCTTACAAGCATGCAACGTATAACGTTGCACACGTTACCTAAAGAAAAACCGTGGAGCATAGAAGAATTTATTGAAAGAACGAAAGAATCTTGTAAAACAGCAGCTAGCGATTTATACAGAAAAAGTGTAATGGTTGAAGAAGCTGTCGAAGAAATGTTGACCTTAGTTAGGAACACAGATGTTGCTGATCATGGATCAACAAATAAACCTGAAACTTCAGTTCAGGAAGGTTAGTATAGTAATTAATAATTTGATTTGAGTAGAACAAGCATGTTCAATTAAAGAATGAATTAAATTGTAAAGATTGAGTTTCAAATTTGATGCCAAAACCACACTCAGGAAACGATATCGTACAATATGGATTGTGAAATTTCAAGAATGCTTATTGGTCGGAGTGAAGCAATGTCAATGACTGAAGTTACTTAAGATATGATATCGTAAATAGTTTACTATTTGAAATTAAGAAAAATGTTAGATGATAACATATACAAATAAAAAAAAAAGAATAAAAGAAAAGGTCGATTGTTTTTTGAATTTCTTCTACATAAGTTTATACAATTACGAATATGTAAATGTTTTTTTAGACTCTTCAAAAAGTAAAGGAAACGAAAACAAAAATAAACAAAAACAACAACAGCAAGATAGCTCAATCATATCGATTTACTTTGATGAACCACATCGATTAATATATCAACCGAGTGAAACTTTGAACAACAACAATATTCAGGAAATTGTGAATAATGCTGTTTTCGAGATAAAACGTTATTACTCCAAAAAAGTACTCGACGTTCTTCTGAAAGTAACGAAAAATTCTTTAGATGCCGTAAAAAGAAGATTCATGAGGCCACTTAATTTTGGTATGTCCAAATTTCAAAAAATTTTTGTTTTAAAATGGTTTTTAATATTCTGTTTCAATTAATTATAATTATAAAGAAAAATTTTTTTTTAGATGATACATCAGAACCAATTTTTCTTTTGAACGCTATACTGATGATCCCGACAGTAATCATAAAACCAAGTTTGGACGACATTCAAGATTCTATTATTACGGTGGCAAACATAATTGTCGAAGTATCAAAAGGAGTTCCACAATGGGAATTTGGAGACAAGAAGACGTCAGACAAGGTTACTAATTAAACTAAAACCTCTTTTTTTGCAACCTCCTCTTCCATATTTTTTTTAATTTTATCATAAGGTGAATTTATTAATTTTTTAAAACCATATTTTTTTATTTCTTACTCTAGACGCATTGGGATGTTAAAAAACTAACAACTAAAAGGAATTTATCCGAAGTTATATCTAAAGTAAAACCTCAAACTGGAAATCAAAGTCGAAATAAAAGCAACGATCCGAAGGCACGAAGACGGAAATTCTTTAGAATTATATCTAACGAGGAACATCATATACATACTTATAAAGATAACTTTTTCCCATTAGTCATCGAAAATAAGGATATAACTAAAGTTTTAGCAATTTTGAATACTTGCGTTCAAGTTCTAAAGCAAGTAAGTAAAAACATTGAAGTTGACTGAAAATAGTATGTTACTGAAAAAAGGAAAAGTGAGTTTTAAGTTAGTAGCCCTAAAGATCTTAAAATGAGTTTTCAGTTGGTTGTACAAAGGACTACCAATTTAAGACTCGTTTTATTCCAACTTGAGTACGACGATTTTTCTGGCGAGAAAATCAAGTGTGTTAGTACGATGAGTCAATAACAAGGGATATCAACATATTTTATTTTCGAGAGAGAAAAAAAATTTACAATTTTTTTATTTACTTGAATAATGTTTAACATTTTTCCCCTAATAGAACATTACGTATATTAAACGTATAATAATTGGGCGTTTAGCTCATATTTATCCCTTATACGTATAATATACGTATATATGTGTATATTATACGTATAATAAATATGGTTTTCTATCAGGGTTCGGTAATTGAGACAATATCAAGATTTCAACACTTACTAACACTTACTAACATAATATTGCATTCAAAAGGATTTTGCGGATTTTGTTAATGAATGGAAATACTATAATTATTTATGGAAAAATGAATGCAGTATGAGAGAATTATTACAAAAAAATCTATCGGAATTTGAGACAGCTTTACGAAAATATGGAGAGCTGGAGGAAAAATTAATCACTGAACTTGATATGATAATATTTGCCGGATGTATAGCAGTTTCAACAGAAAAATTGAAGTACGCATTATACACCGAAATTAAAAGTACGTAAATTGTAAAGATTTGGACGTAAATAATTGAAAAGAACGCAATGTAAAATTACACATCGACTTAAGAGGATGGCGAACTCGATTGCAAAGTTTGAATTTAAAAATTGGCGCAAAAACTATGACGTTAGTTAGATGAATACGGTCTGAAAATTTGAAAAATAATCAGAAAAAAAATCAATTTTCTCTGGTTTTATGAAATAAAAAAAAAAAAAATTGATTTTTGAGACAGTAATTCAAGAAAAAAATGTCCTGTTGTTTTAGTTCACTTTGTGATTCAATTCAAGCAAAGCAAAAACTACGAGTAGGTTTTGAACTATCGTCTTGAAAATAAAATATTTCTTATCAAATTGAAGATTTAAGAAAGAATTAACCTACTCTTTTCATTTGTAATCTTAATTTCAATTATTATGTTATTTAATGGAAAACATTTTAATAACAGTAATGCAGAAAAATTCAGCAACTTTCCAATACGTCATCGTCTTAAATATAGTTTTCAAAAAAATATTTTCATTCCGTAAATTCAATCATTGATTACTATTATTGTGATACAGGTGTAACAAACAAAATAGGTCAAGCTATCAAAAAAAAGTATCGCAGGGAGATGGAGTACGTTTATGCAGTCATAAATGAAATGGATCGCAAATTAGATCGACAGATTAGGGATATAGACGATGTTCGACTAATCATGGAAACGCTAAAGAAAATAAGGGAACAAGAAGTAGACATGGAATTGAAAATAGAACCAATTGAAGAAGCTTTTAATATTGTAAATCGATACGAAATTCCGATAAATCAGGAATGTATGGAACAAGTAGAAAATTTACGATATACATGGCAGAAGTTACTAAATCGAGCTTTAGAAAGTCACATATTGCTTCTCAAAATACAACCACGTTTCGAAGAAGAATTGCAAAGTAATTTGAACAAATTTCAAATTGATTGCAAAGCATACTGCGAAGAGTATCGAAATGCCGGTCCAATGCAGCCGGGTCTCACTCCTAGAGAAGCATCGGACAGACAAATATTATTTCAAAACCGATTTGATGGCATGTGGCGAAAACTGCAAACATATCAGTGCGGGGAAGAACTATTTGGTTTGCCCACTACGGATTATCCTGAGCTTTCCCAAATTAGAAAAGAATTAAATTTGTTACAAAAACTGTATAAATTATATAACGATGTTATAGATAGGGTTAAAAGTTATTATGACATTCCGTGGGGAGAGGTAAAAATAAATCGTATAACTATCGTAAGAGTCAAATTACCTGAGACGAATTTAATACATTACTTAATGAGGAAAAAATGAGTTTTAAGTTGGTAACCTTCCGCAGTTGGAAAGATTGACAACTTAAAATACGTTTTTTCCAAGTTTGGCACGATATTTTTCCTGACAAAAAAAATAAAATATGTTAGTACCACAGACTGAAGATGAGTATTACAAACATATTTTATGTTTGAGTCAAGAAAATGTGATACCTCGATTTTTTATAGAACACCTGGCTCAGTTACTATGATATTTTATGGAAAAGTTTTTAATGCCAATAATGTAAAAATCTTTTTTTCATAATATAACAGGTAAACATCGAAGAAATCAACAATGAACTAATGGAATTTCAAAATCGGTGCAGAAAATTACCGAAAGGCTTAAAAGAATGGCCTGCATTTTTTGCTTTAAAAAAAACAATAGACGATTTCAATGATATGTGTCCTTTATTAGAGCTTATGGCAAATAAAGCGATGAAATCACGACACTGGCAAAGAATAATTGAAGTAACTAACTATTTCTTTGACCTTGAAAGTGAAGGGTTTTGTTTAAAACATATTTTGGAAGCGCCGTTATTGAAATATAAAGAAGATATAGAAGACATTTGTATATCGGCGATGAAAGAGAAGGATATAGAAGCCAAGTTAAGACAAGTGGTAAATGAATGGTCCACTCATGAACTAACATTTATGACTTTTAATAATCGCGGAGAATTATTGCTAAGAGGCGACACGACCGCAGAAACAATAAGTCTGCTTGAAGATAGTTTAATGATACTGGGGTCACTTATGTCAAACAGGTAAGTTATTTTTAGAAGTCAGACCCACAGACATGATATCTT
This sequence comes from Aradophagus sp. ZL-2020, assembly GCA_022817685.1. Classification (NCBI taxonomy): domain Eukaryota; kingdom Metazoa; phylum Arthropoda; class Insecta; order Hymenoptera; family Scelionidae; genus Aradophagus; species Aradophagus sp. ZL-2020. Next base: position 3,503 of record JABFOV010002058.1, on the reverse strand, counting down.
GATATGCTTAGCAATCTATATCTGGATTACCTTAAGAGAATGACAAACTAGTTTGAAAAGATCGAATTTTTTAATTTAGTGGCGAAATAATACAGCAGAATTATTAAAATTAAAAATAATGAGAAAGGATTATTTGTCAAATTTCCTTCAATTACATGTCGACGCTCCAGACGAAGACTAGGCTATCTCAAATTTTGGTCGAAGACTATGCCATTTAAAAATTTCCTATTTAAAAATACACGTAAAATTTTCAGATGGCATAGTCTTCAACCAAAATTTGAGATAGCCTAGTCTTCGTCTGGGGCGTCGATGTAATCAATATTGCAGTAAACTTCAAGAATTTATAACTTGTTATCCTCTTATATACTGTATTTGAAAATTCAATTTGAAAAACTGAAAAATTCTTGTTCATATAGTCTAGACAATATTTTACAGGTATAACGCCCCTTTTCGCAAACACATACATCAGTGGTTAGGAGATTTATCGAACACTAATGAGATACTGGAAAGATGGTTACTTGTACAAAACATGTGGGTTTACATGGAAGCTGTGTTCGTCGGCGGTGATATTGCAAAACAGTTACCAAAAGAAGCTAAAAGGTTCAATAAAATTGACAAAAGTTGGCAAAAGATAATGCAAAGAGCTCACGAAACACCAAGTGTTGTACCATGTTGCGTTGGGGATGATTTGCTTAAGCAGCTTCTTCCTCATTTACAAGAACAATTAGAACTATGTCAAAAATCTTTAAGTGGGTAAGAGATCCTTTATTCTTCATTAGCGAAAAGAAAAAAAACTGTTTTATTGAAGTGTTTATCACATCATTTATTTCTCGAAACTTGGAACCATAGACATAATTCTAACAAAAAATTGATACAGGATTTTATATAAGAATTTGATTTAAGAATCTACATAGAAAGCAATTTGCAATTCTATTCAGAAAACCACACGAACGGAAAATCTAACTAGAACTTATCTGGAATCTTTCATGGGTGATAATTTGATTGAATTACAGCGAACCAGAAATTAACATTGATTAAAAAATTGTATGGGTCTCTAAGTAAAATTCTAAAGAATTTGTAGAAACCCATACCATACAGAATACTATCTCGGTTTCATATAAATAAAGATGAAAATTTACATAGATATATGATATGAGGTCCTACGTAAATTCCCAAGAGGGTTCCCGAATTAAATTCTTATATAGGATACTATATGGATCTTTTTTTTTTTAAATACTCACTGAAATTTGAAATATTATTTAAGGTTTTACTCCCAACTGCATGAACCTGCTGGATAATTTATATTTGTTGCAGGTATCTGGAAAAGAAACGAATGATGTTTCCTAGGTTCTTCTTCGTATCAGATCCAGCACTGTTAGAAATTTTAGGTCAAGCTTCAGATTCTCATACTATACAAAATCATTTGTTATCAATTTTTGATAACACAAAGAATGTACTGTTTCATGAAATTGAATATAATAAGATGATGGCAATCATTTCTTCGGAAGGTGAATCCATTCCTGTAAGTCGAAATTTAAATTTTGGTATCATTTAATCCTACGTGGGTAAAATCATTTCAGCGTGTTCGTGTATTCCCTATAATTTATATTAATTTTTGTTTAATTTCAGCTTGAAAGAGCTGTTCGAGCTGAAGGATCTGTCGAAGTCTGGTTAATGCAATTGCTACAAATGTCTCAACAATCCGTTCATTCTATCATCAGACAAGCTCATTTTTCAATAAGTGATCAAAATTTTCATTTGCTTAGTTTTTTAGATAAAATGCCCGCACAAGTGGGTATTTTGAGTATACAGATGATATGGACACGAGACTCAGAAATCGCCCTTATGTTAGCTAGGACGGATAAGAAAGCTATGAGTGAAACAAATAACAGATTTTTAGAGATATTAAATACGTTGATTGATCAAACCACAAGGGATCTTACGAAAATAGAAAGAACAAAGTTTGAAACATTGATTACGATACATGTTCATCAGCGAGATATATTTGATATTTTGGTAAATTTGTATTACTCTCTCATTTCAAGAAGAAATTTTATGGCTCGATTAGGCCTTGACGCATGGATTGATGCGGCCCTAATCAGGCATTTTTCTGTGATTGGATCCCTATATGGTTTTGAAGATGAAAAGTTACCTGCTCAGGGTCACATTGATACCATGCGTTCAGGATCCTACATGGAATTTTTTATTTTGTAGACTTGTCCAATACACGATTAATTTCAAACATCATGAATCATAAATTCCTTATACCTTTTAAAGAAAAATATATTAACTATTGAAATTTTCAGTGTCGTCTGAACGTAAGATCAGTTAACGATTTTGAGTGGTTAAAACAATGTCGCTTTTATTTTAAAGAAGATATGGATAAAACGGTTATTTCTATCACAGACGTTCAATTCATTTACCAGAATGAATACTTAGGTTGTACTGAACGACTAGTCATTACTCCTTTAACGGACAGGTAGATATATTTTTCTATCCCGTTTTCAACTTAAATTGTACTAATATCATAAGGATTTTATTTTATTTTTTATCTTTATGAAGCCTTTAATGAAGAATCTATGTAGGACTTACATAAGATGTAGGCACACAAAGCTATTCAGAAATCTATTTGAGATTCTATTAAGGATCATATTATCATCCATCAGGAAGCCTAGGTAGATCTTTAGAAGATATGAGTTTTCAAAGGTTCCATGGAATTTTGCGATGGAACTTATACAATTTTATGTCAATCTGGGGACCTATGTAGGTTTCCATGTGAATAATAGTTTGATCAAATCATCACCCATAAGAAAATCCAGATAGGTTCCCAGATCATATAAATTTCTAAATGAATTCTCAAATAAGTTCCTAAGTAGGTTACAATGTTACATTTCAGTATATGATCCTATGTAAATTTTTTCATTTGAAGTAATTTGTTACATTGTGCATAGATGTTACATTACCCTTGCTCAAGCTCTTGCAATGTCCATGGGAGGTTCACCTTGCGGTCCAGCAGGTACCGGCAAAACAGAAACTGTAAAAGACATGGGAAAAACTTTAGCTAAGTATGTTGTCGTGTTCAATTGCTCCGACCAAATGGATTATAGAGGGCTCGGACGAATTTACAAAGGATTAGCTCAAAGTGGATCTTGGGGCTGCTTTGATGAATTCAACAGAATTGAATTACCAGTATTATCAGTAGCAGCTCAGCAAGTTGCCGTGGTATTAGCAGCGAAAAAGGAAAAGAAGAAACAATTTGTTTTCACTGACGGAGTTGAAATTGAAATGTGTCATGAACTGGGAATATTCATTACCATGGTAATACTTATATAATTGTTACTGAACATATTTAAAACTTGCGAGTAAATGAAAAATGGACAATTGTTATGAAATAATTAAATTTTTTATTAGAATCCAGGTTATGCTGGAAGAAAGGAACTACCAGAAAATTTAAAAATTCAATTTAGAACTGTAGCTATGATGGTACCGGACAGACAAATTAT
>JABFOV010002057.1:0-21575 GCA_022817685.1 Aradophagus sp. ZL-2020 | reverse complement strand
AATTTGGTATCATCGGATGTCCCCCGTCGAGACGAACAATTTTTATTACCCACTTTTTTTGATCGGATTTGTAGTTTTCGAGATATTTAGTTGTCTCAAGATAAAAAACTCACCCTGTATAACTACGTAATTATGTCAATTATTTCCGCAAGTGGTCAACTTGTTTCTACACAGAGCCGGAGGAATCCGGACCACGTAAGTATACTCGGCCCAAGTTTGCCCGGTCAATATTTACATCCGAAGTTGTGTCTGCAAAATTGAAAGCTTCCTTGAATACGACGTCACTAAATACCGTCGATTGATTAATAAAATTTGCCTCTTTGAAATGAGAATTCGCGATTAGCCGCGGTGAGTTTGGACGAGGATTTTAATGGCTTTTCGACAATCAAACAATGATAAAGTACGTTTTACATTGTAACTTTACTTTGCGTGGAAAAATATCATAATGGAAAAAATCAATTAATGTATTGTAAAAATGGGATATTGATAATTATATCACAAAGTAAATTGTATCATAATTGTATCGTATAAACATTGCAATCAATGTTGTAGAATGAATGATGAATAAAATGTTATAGGATTTATTTCAAAATATGTACGTTGTAACACGTTTATGAATTTCAAGTATAAGACCTGTAAGATGAAATTAATGGAACTCAAATGTTGAATAACTTTATGGTTAAGATTTCAAGTTGCATTATAATTTTATAGAGTATACGCTTCAAATATGCAGACTTTCTTTACACTGTATTATATGTTTATAATATTTTAATTTAACATTTCATTTGTTTAAATTCCAAACTCGTCGCGCCATTCACATAGTATAGTAACTTTTAAACGATTCCTATACATTTTATGCAAAAAACTGTTCCGCCTGTGCCTGTTTTATTTCCCTTTATATTTGGGAACGAAAAGTCTCAAAATACCGTGATATAGAAGACTCGCATATCAAACGTTATCGACATTCACAATTCGTCATGACTTCAATAGGAATTATAGTAATTTTATTTACGTTCTTCTTTCCCGCGTTTGATCACGCCTCTCGATACTCGGAGGCTTATATATGCGCAAGAAATTCGAGGCTTGTTATTATTACGGCGTGATATTTTGAAATTGATTTCCATGCATTTTCAGATACGACCTCGAAAATATTTCACGTCTGTAAAAATCCGGCCGTTCATTTGAAATGCATTCGCGACATAAAAATATGAGCGCGCCTATTATGTCGCGTGTATTTTACGACGCCGGTGAAATGCACGGTTTATTATTGCGAAAAATACTTGTCATTGATGTGGCGCGTCCCGGCAGCCGAAGCCGAGTGAATGATCTATTTTACGTAACTCACGATCATGTTAATGCGATTTTTTATTTTAAAAATGTTTAAACGGAATAAGTAATTGAATAAATAGCTAATTGGATGTACAAAAAACTGATAAGAGCATAATCAGAAAAAACGCCCTTACTTGGTTTTAAAATTCTTAAGCAGAAATTTAGTTGTTTTTAATTTAAGAACAATTTTTTTACATCTTTTCTCTATTTGTTTTTGATATTTGAAGTATAGATGAATTACGAAAAACACATGTTTGTTATTTTTGATCATTCTCATTTTATGATAACAAATTGATCTTAAATCTTTATAACAAGTTGCTGTACGTTTGTGGGGAAGTCCCTATCTCATCATGCGACACATTTTTCTCCGTGTGACATTATCGTGGGGTGCAAGATCGCGAGGGTCAAAATTCTGCAGCCTGTCACATTACGTTATTATTTACTAAATACTGAACCGATAAATCGTCATTTGTATGACACGTCAGGGCATCATAAATATCGCCGCGTGTCATCAAACAACACAACATTTCACGCTTTATTACCGGCGATAGTAAAGTTCCGATGGGCTTCATGAAGGAGCGACATATTTTTGCTTCCAGATATTTTGCTTAGACAAACAAAGCCGCGAAATTTCAACTAATTCGAGCGTGACGATTAATCCGAGCGACGCGTCTAATTAAAAGTCATTTCGGCGTTGCGGTTCGCGCATAACTCGGTCAACAATGTTAACTGCCGTTTTTTTTTTCATACATATGTATACATACAGAAAACAGTCAAATCCATTTATTTGCTTTTAGTTGATGCTCGCACAGAACTGACGATATAATTTCTGTTTAAAGATATGTGACATATCGTACAAATCTCGTTGATTCAAACTTTTTGTTTCCACGTTCAAACGGCAAAATTATTTTGCGTCATTCAATTGTTTAGCGTTGAAATCTGTGTTTTAATTAAAAATGAAAGCGCCGTTTGATGAAGCAAAATAATTATTTCCGTTGTATTTACAAAACGAGGATTTAAACATAAATACTTATAAGTAAATGAAGGGTGGATTGAAACATTGTGCGTTTACATAATACGTTGAAATGTCCTTGATTCGACAATACGGAAACAAACTAGCAAGCCGAACGTTTTGTCTCGGCAAAAACATACGACGACCGAATTATCTTTTTAGGTTAACGAAATTTGCGTCGATTCAACAAAACAGTTTCGCGTGTGCGCCGGCTGCCGACACGCGATTCGTCGTGTTTCTTTTAATAAAATCACCATTGGCGGTTAATTCTTCGTATATTTTCGCCGCGGCCCTCTTGGCGCCACGGTGTAATAGAATCATTTAATTAAGCCCGGATCAACTTTCATTTCATAATTTGCTTTGTTTAATTTTGAGGTCAAAAGGCTTGGAATCGCGTCGCTAAACGCAAATGCAGAAGCCGACAAGGCGACTTGGCCAACTGTTTGGTCGATATTAATGCGAATTATTTTTTCCGCTCCCCCTGCCCCCCCCCCCCTTGCCTCGGCCTTTTACCTTTACATTTATTCACCGAAAACAACGTGTCACTGACAAACGGCTGCCCCTAATGCAATTCGTCTATAACGCATGCAAGTTTTATCACGCGCGAACAAAATTCGGTCCAGATCGGTGGATTTGAATTAATAATTGCATCTAATTATTCATTTGGTGTTAATTTTCGATTATCAAAACGATTGGAAATACGGTCGTGGATTTGCGTAACGCTGTCACAATGTGATAGTCACGAAGTCGCGGCTTTAAAATCCTTCCCCCGTCCCTCCCCGTGTGTTTACACTTTTCCCGCGATATAAGTAAAACCGCCATTTCACGTCCGTCAATTGCCCGCCATTTTTCTTTCGCTCTTTTTTCCAGCGTAGCGTCGCGTTCGATATAAGCCGACTTTTATAAATTGGCCGCGAGATCAATAAGATCGAAAGCAAATCAATCGAACGAGACGAAACATCGACACAACTACGACCTGAGTGAGGGGGGTCCGGGGAGGAGGGGTTTCGGAACGATCAATTCGCTTTAATGCCCGTCTCGTTTCCGTCGCAGAGGATATTTCTCTTTTAATTCCGCGGACTCGCAGCGCCACTCGATATTCTCATGTTTTTCAGCCCCACTCGGCGTTTCAAATTGTTTCCCATTAAAATCATTAGTTTTTATTGTCCGCCTTTTTTCTTTTCATTTTTGTTGGCGATTTTGCATTTTTTGTTGTCGCCTCGGTCTTTCATTTTGCCGGAGGAAAATCACTTTAAAGTCAAAAGGCGCGGAGAATCTCATCGAAACGGCAATCCGAGGAGACGGAAGTGCGGAAGCCGGGGTCGAAAGTAGGGCAGAAAGGAGTCGAAAAATATAGAAACACGCCTGCGTGAACTCGAATGATAAACTGCCGGCAGGCTGAGCGATCCTCGGGGAAATAAAGCACCGCGAGCTACTACTACCTTTGGCGCTGATTACTCGACCCGGCTTTCTCGGCGAATCATTCGAGAATTGTCTTATTGGCCCCGTCACGACCGAAAATTTCACAATCACCGTCAATCCCCGCGTCATATTCACGTCGATCCGATTTACGCCGTTCGAAATTTCAGCGTACCCGCAGTTGCAGTTTATGGCGAGAGTTGGTCGCTGAAACGGTGTTACAATTTTTCCTTGTCTTCTTTTTTTCGCGAACCAGTTTTACAATCCAACGTCGAGATTTGATTCTCGATTTTGTAGTAAAATGACGTCGAGGTTTAGAGGATTCGGAAAATTGTAGTTTATACCGTGAAAGTTGATGTCGTTGAAAAAGAAATCGCGTCGGATTGGATGAAAATGCGTATTTATTTGAATAACTGATTATTTTATATTTCGTCTAATTAGAATATAAATATTAATATATTTTATTGAGGTTATTAAACTCTATAAAATGTATTCAGTTTATAGTGATTGTATTTCTAGTTGGAAAATTGATTTTCATAAGTAATTTATGTCGGAAAATGATGGTGTTTTTGCAATCTGGCATACATTTTGTGCATCGTTTTTACATCTTGCATATTTAAGTACATCTTATAATACTACTTTATTTTTATTTGATACATTTTTTTTGTGTTTTATTTTTTATTTGATTGAAGTTTAAATTCGTGAAAAAATTGTAAATCGCAAGCACGTTGTAACTTTACTAGGATTTAATTTTGTTCGACTACCCCGAGAACATGAGATCGTAAAAAGGACACTACACATCGTAAAACTTACGATTTATGAAATGATGTGTTAAATCGCCGTGTATCGTAAAATGTACGATATATTACGCAGAACCATTCATAATACATACCATAAGATGTATGGTATATCTTAAAACATACGATATATTACACAGTGCAAACTGGTAATAAGTATCGTTTATCGTTATATAGTATAAACTTATATATTTCGAAAAATATAAAATTTAAATATTGAACATAGTATGAATTCATAGTGAAATATCTAATATATCGCAATTTAAATTATATTTATAGTAATTTTGACGTTCATTATTTTCATTAAGTAATTATGATACACTAAATTGTTCAGTGCAAAGAATATAACAATTATTAACGGTAAACCAATTTGAAGAATCTCCATAAAAAATAGTTGTGATATTTCTAAATCAAACTATTCGAATTGAGAATAATTACGAACGAGCTTCGCCATCACCTTTCTTACTAATTTAATTACTATGTAAAACTTATGCAAAAAAATTTCATTTCGAATACTTTTTCTTTAGTTTAAATTCGTTGGCAAAAAAGGTGAAAAACTTCAATCACTTAAAAAAACTCGTGCAAATCGCACGGAACACCGTTTCGACTAAATTTCACTGTATTTTCAACTAAAACGGTTATTCCGGGGGGAAAAAAAGACGCACCGTCGTTTTTGTACCGTCAACAAGCGACATTTAAAATTGATCATTCCTCAGGACTGTCGCTAACACAATTAGACAATTTCAAGCAGAAGGGTTTATTTATGCAACGCGAAAGGGGGCCGCGGGCGGGGCATAAAGAAGCGTGCGAAGTCTCGACGAGCGAGAATTGCAGTTTCGCGTTGCGGCCGCAATAATTTCGACTGCGCACTTCGGGGGCGTAAACTGCAACCTAATTATTTTTCCAGCGCGAATCCCCGTTTTAATATGTTTATAATACAGTCGTAACTATGGTGCTCGTAATCTCGGGAATATGTGTATATTATGCAAAAAGCCCGAGCTGACGGCAACGCACGGCGCGCCGCGCGGGCCCCGATCTTGTCTTAATACGTTTCGTTCACGCAAAAATTACGGCCGCGAATGGTAATAAGCGGCTCCTTTTCGGCACTCGAGTTAACTTATATCGTTGGCATTATAATTCCGCCGGTTCGAATAATGAAGACTTTTTTTTCCTTTCTCTCATTTTTTTCCTTTTTTTTTTTTTGACGCTCGTTTGCAAGAGGGCGTTGCAAATTTATATTCCCTGGAAATGAGCTCGCGCGCTCGTACTTCATTGTTTTAACTAGGAAATAAAATAGTTAACTGTTTTATGATTTTTTCCCTGCGTTTTCTCGCGAAGGAACTCGTAACTCCGGTATGGTTCGGTTAATCTTTTTATCCGTATTTTACAGTGCAGGGAGCAATAAAAAAAACGGGACGTAATTAATGTTTGGCAATCGAATTTTTCATTAAACTTTATTCGAACGTCGTTATCAAATTACATGATTTTTTACAATGACGTGAAGTGTTCGTGATTAACAGTCGTGATTTCCTTTGATTATTCCGTGATAGTGATCGGGGTATACTGTTTCCTTTATTTTCTTTCACATCTCGTTGCTTCTTTTGTAAGTGCGATACGTAATGTTCAGATAATAAAATTGTGTATTCCACTCTAGGTCTGAAAAATACTAATTTCAATTTTGAGTACTGGTGCAAAATATACATTCGTTCGTTTAAATTCATTCACTGGGTACTGCTCTAATACGTATTGTACCGTGTATAATTTTTCACAGTAAACTGCTCACAATATCACATTATTACCAACGTTAGCCAATGATATCAATAGATTTCCTTCCTTCGTTCAATGCTGGAAAATTCACGATTCATACTGTACAATATCATTTGTTCGGTATCTTAATCATTTTCCCAACTGAACTGAAGTAACTATTTTGCAAGTGAAAATCGTTATGTTGACAAAGGTATTTCTAAAACTAAACTAAAAATAAAACTAAAAATAAGAAAATGTCGTTTTCCTCCCACTAGTCCGAAAAGTGTTACTTTTCTGCCTTGTTTTTTGAGCGGAAAGTAGAACTTTTCCACCCGGTAAAACTTGTTCCACTACTTAACCTTTTCCATCCAGTTTTAGCGCTCTTTGCATGTATAACCGCATGGACGTCGGAAGAGTTTGCCTGAAAGAAGGTAACAAAAATATAAACACGTGGACTAAAAAAGGACACAAGGAGTGCAGTTTGCACTTCCTTGTATTTCAAATTTTTATTTTTTTGTTATCTTCTTTCAGGAAAAATCTTCCGACGCCACTTTAATATTATTATATTAAAGTTGTTATATGCCTTAGCACTTTTCTGGCTCTTAGGAGGAAAAATAGTGTGTGCAACTCGGGTGAAAAGTGGCACTTTGCCTTGTAGGTTTGCAGAAAAGTCGCGCTTTCCACCCTAGTTACACAATGTACTATATCTCAACAAACATCTCTGCTCACATTGTATGTGTAAACGATAGTTTATTACTTACCGTGAAACATGTTTTGAACTCGTGGCAAGTTACCGAAATGCACTGTATCCGTTCTCCATGAGAAACTGGTCATTCAAACTAGTGGAACTTGTTTTCTTCCACTCAGCCGTTGAGATTTTGCTATTCAGACTTCTTAGCAGGTAAATGGAGCAATTCAGTTTTCTCGGTGTAGATTGTTGCTTAATTGCAACGAAGTGGTTTGAGATACAATTGCCGGGACCATGGTGAATTGTACTGAAGCGCAATAACGTCGAAAACGAGCTTATCACGCCTGTTGAGTAACGACGACGGAGAACGGCGACTGAATAATGGACGACGGCTAACAACAACGACGGAACGATGACTGTTGATAAATCGAAGCCGGGCTTTCCGCGACTTAAGGCATCGAGAATAGACGTTACTTATGCCAAATCGCGTCTTTGTTTCGATTCCTGGGCTAAATTTCTTGCCTCCCAAAATGTAATTGTTAAATCCACATTTCGTGGCCCAAAAAGAAAAAGCACTTTTAAAAGTGCTTTTTCGGATAGTAAAAGATTTAAAGTGATTTCATTCATTTATTGATTTTTCGCAACGAATTCGAATAAAATGAAAAATCAAAATTACAGCTCAAATATATATATATCAATATATCAATACGTTTGAATATTAAATATTTCATCCTTCCATTCTCTCTTCGGTTAAAAATCAAAACATTTTTATTAAAAAATGATTGGAGTTTGGATTCATTGCAAAAAAGAGAAAAGTTGCAATAATCAATACAGTTCATCACGATGCTTGTAATTATTTGCCGACGAAACTTGATGACAGAAGTGAATGAAAAACAACAGTGCAGTGTGCGTGAAGTTTGTCACGAGTTCTACACTAGAAAAATGAAATGTTGCAGGTGTGAGCGACGAGAAAACACAAATGCAGATACATGTTGATGTAACAAGACGTAAATGAATCAATCCTTCTTAATATTTCATCGTACAGACAATGAAAAATAATGCATCGCTATTTGAGTATCTGTTTCAATAATTGATCACACGGATTTCTAAATTTTGTTTTAGTCGCATAATTAATTACACTGCGTAAACAACAAAATGGCCGCGATTCTCTATTGCCGTTCAACTTGAATTTCATAAAATTCCTTACGAACGCATTAATAACTAATTAAAAAGTTACGTGTAAAGTTGCGCACTGGAAAAGTGGTGCCTCTTTTCTTAATTTAAATCCTAATCTAAATTTTACATGAAAATAATCGAATTGGCCGGACGTAAAAATGGCGGGAATTTAGTTGGCCCGATAACTTAGGAATGAAGAAATATGTGGGAAATAAAACGACGGCCGAGTCGATTTCCGAAAGAGATAAAGGAAAAATATTGCCGGGACAAATCTACGGCGCCTGTTATTAATTCAAATACAATTCGACCGTAGATCGTTCACCGGCAACTATCTTGATATCAAAGTAATTTCGCACATCTTTGGGTAATCCCTCAAAGAAATTGTCGTGCTCGCATAGTTACAGCGACTTTCTTATTCGCCGGAATTCTTTTTCCGCAAACTGCAATAAATTGCGTCACACGCTATATAAAGAACATTATTTCTAACAGTTTCAACTGGCATCGCCGACGCGGAGAGCAATATAGATGTTTTTAAGTTAAAGTTTGGATGAAAACATGGTACACTTATTGGAGTGCCGGTCAAAAGTGGTGATACCTGGTTATATAATATTCAACGCCACCTCCCTCAAGACTTTGAGATAGGTTTTTCGGCGAACTTAAACAATTTACATGCTTTTACATTCGTGCGACGTAAAAGTATAAATCTTCGGCAGTGGAGAGAGCAGAGAGTCGTTGGGAAAAGGGCGAAACGTTTTGAGTTGAAAATCACGTTGAATTAACATGATTAAGCCATTAGTTGACTCGGCGGAATCGAAAAAGATAATCAGCCGGAAACTTTGAAAATGATCAAGGCGGAGCGTCGGAAGAGGAATCGCTTTTGAAAATCATTTCTTCGAAAATTAGTATCGCTCCGTTATCAAACGAGAGGTTGAAATTGGCTCGAGTCCTTGCTCTCCGTGATCTTAGACCCGCTCGCTACTTGAATGTTTTAGCCTTAATGAAAAAAAAAAGAAATGTTTGAGGATTGAACGAGGTCAACCTTTTTCGAAACCTAGATACCGCGTTGAAAGCGAAGTTTCATGGCAAAGTGTCATGCATAAATACTTTCGTCGAATATTTGAAATATCAATGCTAAGGAAGAGAAAATTCTATAATCAATTGTACATCGAGGAAATTAGATGTTTGAAATGATTATATTTATATTGGTTTTCAATATATTATATTTATATTTAGGTATATTTTATTTACTTCGTTGAGAATTTATTTATTTTGAAATGTTGTTTGAATTGTTTAAATTTTACTTAACGAATAATATTTTGTTTATATTTCGATTAAATGTGCAAAGTACGTTTTATCATAATTTGTAATAAATGACGTCCCTGAGAAAATAGAAAACATTGCATTTATTTAAAAGCTTATGTGGTAAAAAAAAGAGAGAGAAAGGAAATGGCAGCGAGACGTGAGGAATGGAAAGAAAAACGGGGCAGAAACTTTTTCAGAGCAACGTCAACGGCGGTAGCAGTGACGGACGTGTTTAATGTTGAGTTAAAATTATGTTTTGAAGGAATACCAAAGGGGGAAAACAAATTGTTTGGAGTAAATGTTTGACCTGTAATTTTCGTTCGGGTGAAAAATAAGGAGAAAATGTGAGATAGGGAGAAACGGTGGGAATCGGATGATTTTCGGGAAATAACTTATGCCATTTACAAGTGGTATTAGAAACGGTGGATTTTCGTGAAGTTAATGAACGAAATACTTTGTTTAAGAAGATGGGTAGCAAACTTTTCAAATTAACGAAGAAACTTGGATGTAATTTTTGGACAAAGAAATGATAAATGACTTAATTATTCGTAGTATGATTTGTTTCAAAATTTATGAAAAACAATGTAAAGTTCTTTTTACGTCTCCAACTTGATCGTATTAATTACTGATATATAACAATTTTTCGAAAAACAGCTGATTATAGTCTTCTTCTAATTATAGTTTTTCTTGGAAAAAATATATTAATGCTTTTTATTATAAATGAACTCGTATTTATATTTGAAAAAAATTCGATACAATTTACAATTTTAAATCATTAATGAACTTTGGTTTTCGGATTTTGTAAAATAGTCAATCATTTATATTCCAATGCAATTTCACGAAGTTTTATTACTCAAATTTAAATGAAAGCTAGATAGGAGAAAAAAAGTAAAACGTGGAAAAAGGGCAGTCGAAAAATCGACATCGAAAGGATCAGTGTCAACGAACGAATCGTGTAATTTTAAATTTAATCGCAGATTTGATTTACACGGCGGTGTGTTTTCAGCGCGCACTGTTTTTCGTGAAATAGCTTGCCATAAGTTCGGTTAAGTCGAAATAACTTTAGTTCGATAGCGCGGAGTGTTTGCACGCGCTGATGAAACTGCGTGCGACTCGATTCAGTCAATTTTGACGTGCAAAAGGACACGGCGGTACTAATTAGAGATTTTAAACAAGTATTCGTAGTTTATGCTCTAGTCACGCGTTCGATGTAAACAGCCGTTTTCATCAGTGAATACATTTTCAAACTTCGTGTTTTTGTGATTTAATTGTGCCACTGCCTCGGCGCGATTCGTTTACATTTACACGAGAATTCATAATTTGTTATCGTAAAAATACTCAAACGAATCGGTGTCAGTGCAATGATTTCATATTCATGTTTGATTGACTTATTGGAAAGTCATTGTTTCGCTCGCCTTTGTGAATAACTTCACCGGAAAGTCATTCTTCAATTCGAATGTCAACCGCGAAAGTAAGTTTTCAATTCAATAATAACGTCGTTCATTTTTAACGCATCCTCTCACGTACACAGGCTTGCATGAAATATTGCATTTGCTGCTTCGTTTGTACATTCAAAGAGGAGTAAGTTACGGCTCATGACTGCGAATCGTGAATATTAAGAACCGCGGAGTTCGAAATTAGATGCTTTATGTAAATACGCGAAAAAACGTTTATTTGCTTCATTTTCAGTCACATTTTCAAAGTGTTGCTTGATCCCGAATTCGTTGGAAAAAAGGGATTAATCTTTCGCATGATTCAATGTATATTGTAACTATAACTCAAGTTTATAGTCACGGAAATATTTTTGCTTTGAAACGAACAGGTTTTATTATTCTACTTTCCAGTTTTTCTTCGTTCAAAAATTTGATCTCATTTTTTCACGAGCATTTATCAATTTCATTAAATGAACTTCACGTAATTAAAAAAAAAAAAAAAAAAAATTAATTTTCTCCGAAGAGAAAACGTTACGTTTTGTCTTCCTTCAAAAAGATACCCTCATAAAATCCAACTTTCCCGTCAAACGTATCACAAAGAAAAGTTTCTGACGGTGTACAAAAAATGCTTTCCACGAATTAAAGGATTAATATAACGCGGATATCGATCGAGATAGCAATTTGAAGCCATTCCGTGTAATCAATACCGTGTAATTAAGTTGATGCGAAGCAAATAAGATGAGACTTGGCACAAAAAAGGGATGCATAAACACGAGAAGAATATTAAATTAACTTCGGGATACCACACTTAGCGAATTCGAGGAAAGTTTCATTTCACCGTTGTCGAAGAAAAGGCCGAAGTAACGAAAAAAAAAAAGAAAAAAAAAAAAAAAACAACGGGACACAGCGAGCGTTCGAAAAAATTGCTGAAATGAAATTATCGATAATGAGACGTGAAATGCAATTTGCTGCATCGCGTCTGCGTGTTTTATTTGCCGAAACAAACGCAAAGGAAATCGTGTCGGAACAACGCCGGGCCGCGTTCGGCTGCGAATCAATTGATACGCGAATATTGAGCGAATGATTATTAAACGTCGATCAAAATTAAATTCTTGTCCGACGCGATCGAATGTATCTTGCGTTGTAACAAGTTCGCCGGACTGGCATCAAGATGTTGCGAATACTTATATTAAGGAACAAATAAAGGAAATTAAAACGCCGCCGTGAAAGTTGGAGTAAATAAGGCGTATAAATTGTGAATTTAATAATAAAGTTTCAGTTCGTCTTTTATTAATCGTTCGTTTTAAGATTTCATCGAGTTTTGCAGTTAATTTACCGTCGTTTGTCGCGAAGCAAATAGTTTTCCGCGCTGCTTTCTCAATATGTTACGTAATGAAATATGCGTAACTCGGAACTGCGACGAATGCTTCCTGCAAAAATTCGCTTCCCGTAACAGTCAGAGAAAGTACTTCATTATAAATCGTTCGAGATAATTTGAATGCACAATGCAAAGTTTGAAAGTTCTCGCGCAAAATACTCGCCAGTCGATATTCTTACAGTATTTGAACGGCAAGCGTTAATGCGCGACCGAGAGCGATGATTCGTGACCGCTACTTTTCGACTTTGCGGAAATTAAGTAGGTAATTCTTCTTTAACTTAATATTCGCGTATGTATACATATATATTTATATATTATACAAAACTCTGATAAAATTAAGGAAATACCTGAGAAATTACCGGTACCGTCGTTCAAAGTACTTATTTTCACTTTATAATTTAAATACCTTTAACGCCGAACCGTAACCTTGTCTTTAATTTTATTTAATAAAACGAAATTCAATTTAAACCAGCATCGAAGTGATAAATGTCTTAGGTAACTGGGAAACATATTTAAACTCTGGTGTTACCTTAAACAAATGATTTTTAAAAGCAAATTTTACAAAAGCGATTGTTAATGAAGCTAAAAGTGGTATCATAAATCAGTTTTGATAATGCCTTTATTGGAATTTTAGTTGAATGTTTGCGATTTGATTAAAAAAAGTTTTACTCGGCTGACAAGCTCGCTTCGAAAATTCCCACTACTGGGCGGGGTGAATTCTCATTCATAATGCACACACTTACACGATTTGACACTTAAAATGTGCATTAATATTACATGATATCATTTTTATTTATGAAAAGCGCAGCGGTCCGAGGTGATATTGTAATGCGCGTTGCAGCACGAAGAATTCCACATGCTAAAATTTTGTCGTTATGCCCCACTTTGCGAGCCAGATCTCGCGGAACGATTAAGCATTTTTTTTTTCGCGACAAAGGAATGCTCCATTTTCAAAACAATTAACTCTTCGACGTGGAATTTTGAACGCTGAAAGGTGATTTTATTAAAAGTTTGTGATGTGCACGGAAAAAAAATTACTGTTTCGGTAATAAATTTGCTGTTGGTTAATATTTGGATAATGTTTTATAGAGTTTTGTCAACCATGAGCAAACATTTGTGTCAAAATGAAGCAAATTCACATCACGAAAACGCTTAATACGTTTGTTCTTTTTATACCCTGAAACCTACTATTGTGGAAAGTAAATGTGTGCGAAAATTTATTTTTGGGCCAATCACTTCGATTAACTCGAAAAGTATTTACAATAAAAATGAAAATTACTTTTTAAAACTGAATGTGAAGAATCACGAGAATCGTGATATAAAATAAGATTCTTGTATAAATATTTTGCCAATAAATGGTGATAAATAACCAATACCAATCAAGATTTAATTATGATTCTTTGGAACGTTTGCCATTTTTTTGGTACTAACTAGTACGAAAATATGTAAAACAAATAACTACATTTTTTAGATTGTAATTCCTTTTACTTCACTGATTATGTAATTTGACGAAAATTTTGTTTAATGCACCGAATTATTATTTTCTTTAATAATACATTTTGAATTTTTTTTTTTTATAAATTTCTGCTATGAATATGAATTTTTGAAATGTAAGAAATTGGTGGTAAATTTAACGCTTAAGCGACCGCAACGATCACCGAAATTAGATTATTAACGTCAATTGACACTGTTATTAAAACCGGGCGAACGAGACAACGATGGTATTTGAATTTTGTAGACACAAGTTGGAATGTAAATATTGGCTCGGCAAAATTGAACTAGGTGCACTTTTGTGGTTTGAATTTCTCTTGCACTGCGTAGAAACATGTTGACCACTTGCGGAAATAATTGACATAATTACGTAGCTACACAGGATATGGATGATAATTATTGAATTTCTGTTTCAACCGGGTTCCGTCCGAATGCGTGGCAATGCCTCAATCTGAAATGCATTTCCAGGGTGAAAGCACTTTAAAACGCTGTTATAAATGAACGTCGGCAAAAGTGATTACGCCTGACCTCGGCGGCGAATTAACGTTTTCGCGATTCGCCGCGAAAGCTGCCATTAATATGTGATACGCCGGAGCGGCGGCCGCGCGACGTCGAAAAAGTTGCCGCGCAAAAACCCGGTGTCAAAGTTCGTAAAGTCGTTATTTCTTAGCATCCATATACGCTGTAAAAGTCCAACTTTCGGCTCTTAATCAAATTCAAACTCCGGGGGGAGCAATTTGCGCATTAAACGTAGATTGAAAAGCGAGAAAAACGTATCCGCCTGATGATAACAGAACACGGCTTACAACGGCCACTTTCCACTGATTAATTTTCCATTCCTTGTTTATCTTTTAAAAGTTGATCCTTATCGAACAATTAAAGGGACTCGCCAAGTCCGGAGTCAAGGAGTTAGCGTTGCTTTCATTTACATCAAATTAATACTTCTCAAGGTAGTCAGTCGATTTCACGCTAATGGAAGAATCATTTAAATATTTAACACTTGCTTCAACTGCCAATTTTCATCTAAAGTTTAAAATTTTTTGTTCGTATTTTTATATTATTTTAATATCATTTTTAATTACAAACAATGAATTCTTGAATATTATTATTGCTCAGTATACCTTTAATATAATTACTCTTACTTAATAAAATGCACCGACGAGGTAGAAAATCGATTAGCAAATGTGGTTTAAGTTAAAAAAGATGCTAATATTCACGATAAATACTCTAAGCTACATAATCTCGATGAGAAATGATATTATGTACTTAAGTCGATATGATTTTCCGACGACTCATCACGGTTTCGTCGAGATTAAAGGAGCTTACTAATAGTCGCGCAACAGTCGGCAGGCACGTTGGCTTCTACACCGGAATTTCCTGTCCCCCCGTCCCGCATCTCGGCTTCATAACGGCGAGTCTTTACAGTTTCTTTGACGTAGTCTTATTTACCAAACCTTTCGCGATGACTCATCCAGAATGATCGTCGTCGTCTTTGCCATCCAGGGCGGTTCTTTCCCCGAAATCAAACGGCAAATTGAAAGACAAAGCGCCGGCGGACCGCGAAATTGCAATTAGACCATAACGCGATTTCCGACTGGAAAATCATGGTCATATTGCCTCGGACAATTAAATTTCTAATTCAGTGCTAAGTGGTGTTGAAGTCGGGAGATTCGCTGATAAATTTCGGGGCCAAAGACGGGGAGCCAAGATGGTACGTGATAATCGCGTCGTCAAACTCGACGATTAACTTGGCCCGCGCTGTCAGTTATGGGCCGCAGTGGCCCGGGGGGAGTCGAGCGCGCTGCTTAATAAACGGGACGCAAGTTTCCCGTTCGCTACCGGGATTTGATTATTTTTTCAAAATCTCGCCACCGGCGGCTTTCGAGCCGAAATCACTTATCTTGCGAGAGCTAACAGACCGAGATTCGCAGTTGGTTGGTAAGTCTTGATTGCGACGTCAGGCTGCCAAAGTTGGACACGTCGGAAGATGCACGCTCGCATGATCGTTGCTGAAATGAATACACGGGCTTGCTACGGCGACGGTGGCGGGGGGAAGACGCGACTGAACAAGCGAAAAACACTTAAGATGATTAAAAGTATTATCGCGGGTATACGAGTCTGTCCGGTTCAATTAGGTTTATGGCTTTCTTAATTAATATTCTTTATCAACAGCGGCCACCATTGTGTACTCGCAGCAATTGTGGTTACTTTGTGTTCAGTAGCTGCGCCGAGGAAACGAAATTGCGCAGAGTGCCGCGGCGAGCTGCGCCGTTGCGACGCTCTGTATGAAATGTCGTGCCATTTCTGCGATCCGCTGCGATACTCTTTGAGACGCGGAATGATGTCAGATGTTTGCCGCAATTAGGTGAATTGAGGATGAAAATTTGCTCGATTTTATGGCAGCGAGTAAATGTTGTGCCGATGATCAGTTTGTTTGTTGACGTATGAATGATTGTGTACTCTGCAACGGAAATGTTTCTTTTTCACGAATAACAAAGTTATTGGGACAATTGCAAATGTATTTGTACTAGCAAGTGCAACTTAATAATTATAAACAATAAAATTTACAAATGACTAAAGTTGCAAAAAATGCGAGTCATTTTTTGATGATTATTTTCACACATTATAAAAATAAGTTACTGTTAAAGACAAGTCAGGGAGTTTCGTTTCTTAAAAATAATGATCGCCATGGTAATGATGTATCTATAACGAGTGTTATTAACGTCAGTATTAATAAGCTTTTTTTACATATCAACACTGAGAAAACCATATTGTAACCGTCACAACATATATTGCAACGTGTACAATTTCAAATAGTAAACTGTTTACGATAGCATATCGTAACTACCTTCAGCCAATGACGTTGCTCGATTGATTTATTTCGAACCAATACCCACACTGGAAATTTTACAATCCATATTGTGCGATATAGTTTTCTCGGTGAATAAAGACAAAGTTTGAAAATCATTGCCAATTACATTTTTGGCTTATTTCAAAATTTTTATCGATTTCGCCAAGCCACCGAAGCATAAATTAACAATAATTTATATTTCTCACTCATCCGTTTCCATCTTGTTGGCGTGAAAAAAGGAGCTCCGTACAACGAATTTCATCCCCACCAATCAACCGATCCAGTCGCAATTGCTACAGCGGCTCGACTAATTGGCAAAGCCGTATTTCTGATCGCGCGGCGCCAGCGGCATCCAAATCAGCCCGCAAAGTCGGTAAAAATTGATAAAAGGCATAAATTATGGAGGAGATTGTTTTACGAGGTAAAAGCATTTTGCGTAAGATTAGTCGGTTCGATGGGATAATTTTCTAATAGATTTCGTTGAGGGTTGGCCGTTTAGGCGATTAACCCAAATTTGATGTCAGCGTCGGAGCGACTCGAGCAGTCGCGTGTATTCGTCGCTCGGTTTAATGCCACGGTCTCGTATCCCACTCGTTTGTTGTTATCGCCGTGTTAGCCCTTCGTCACATTTCACGCGGCTCATTGAGTGCTTACTCGAAAGTAACACCATTGTACTTCCACAACAAAGGCAAGAAAATTGTTTACGTGAAAACACGCGGCTGCGAATCGAAGGTATTGCGAAACGGCTTTCATTAATGGTTAACGATGACAAATCATTATCGAGCCTCCGCCAACAACGTCGCACGCGTTGTTGCGAGCTTGTTGTGTTTTTAATTTTTAATTTAAAAATCCAGGTCACCCGTTTGAATATTCACGAAGCTTTCAAATCGAATGCCACGCGTTTAAAATAAACGGTTCTTAACGCGGGCATGCATTCTTAACAAAGATAGTTTACGTGCGAAAGTACACCGGGAAAGAATTCGCTGAATTTTCAACTGCCGCGCTGAAAAAATTACATTGTGAGTTTAAACTGAGAGAAATTAAACACAACAATTTACTGTAATTTAGAGACAAATTCAGGGTTTTTTATTATCATGAGTATTTTGTTGA
The DNA here is from genome assembly GCA_022817685.1 of Aradophagus sp. ZL-2020. Lineage (NCBI taxonomy): Eukaryota > Metazoa > Arthropoda > Insecta > Hymenoptera > Scelionidae > Aradophagus > Aradophagus sp. ZL-2020. Next base: position 3,843 of record JABFOV010002057.1, on the reverse strand, counting down.
CAAATGAAAAAAAAAATTTGGTGCGAAATTATACAAGAAACAAAATTCACTGCGGAGAAAAGAAAATTTAATGACAAATCGGTTCAATTTTTTATTGTTTTGTAGTAAAATTTCAATTTTTTTTTTTTTTCATAGAAATTTTACAGTGTAATGATGAAATGTAGTAATTTTTTCCATTTTTTTTCAATATTGTTGAATTGTAATATGTAATTGTTTAATTTTTCATTATCAGTAGAATTTCAACCAATTGACAAAAAAACATAGTTCCATGAAATATTTTCTATCGATCCATTACTTTCAGTTTACTTTCGTTCCTTTTTATATTTTTTCCTGTCATTTATTTTCATGTTAAATTCCATCAATGTTTTATAAAACAAAATCTACATAACGCGAAGACAAAGTATTTTACAGCATTGGAAAGTTTGAGTTTTTAGAGATTACAACTGATTTTAAATAAGAAGGATTAATCGTTTAAGTGCATACATTTGAAAAGAAAACGAACTCGGGATTGATAATAAACTATATATAGAGATTTAGTGCCGTTATTGCTACAGAAGTTTCAATGCATGATAAAATACGCCCGTAATTTTCCACGACGTCTCATTTAAAATCACCTGCTGAGACTTTTTATCTTAATTTTAAGATAACACTTTTTGCAGTTCGATGCAATTTTAAATTGATCGATAGTCCATGAAAATTCCATTCGATATTCGATTGAAATAAATGATCAGTTAGTGTCCGATAAAGAGTAATTGGTAATTTTTTATGCAATACTTTTATTGTTCTTTTTTTCATTCCGGCGATCTTTTTAAATTAACACGAATACATGTTTTTTAGTTTTGAATCGGAACGTCGATTTACGAGGGAAAAATTAGTCCACGTGGTAACAGAACTTATTAAATATTTCATACGAAGCCCTATTTGTAGCCCCGGTTGAATGTAAATATGCGCGGTATACAATAAAGAAGGATTAAGTCGTGATATGAAATAAGTTTACTCATAATATTTAATATATATTCATTATTTGAAACTTCGGAAACTTAGTAAACAGGATTTTAACATTGAAACTTGTATAAGACTGACATAACTACACGAGGAAATCTGTTCTGTATATAATAGCAGTTACAAACTGATGACGATCTTGTAAATCAAATAATATTGTTGAAGAGTACCTTAATGAATGCACAGGCTTAAAATTAGTGGACGTGATTATAATTTGAAAGCAATGTTAAATTTTGAAGATGGGTTCTATTAAGTGCGTTGTTTACGCTCGTTGACTACAAAAGGGTGCTTCGACGTGAAAACACATTTTTACAAACTTCCTGAGTTGTAAATATCGTAGGCTAAGTTCCACGTTTTATTCTATTTAATTTTTTAACACTTTAATTAAATACATCTATAAAATTTTGTTATATTTTCCACGTTGAAAACAAATTTCTTCGCCAACTTTGAACATAAAAAAAGTTTGGGTTAGATTTCCTAGTTAACTGATATATCTTAAGCTGTAAAAATTAAAATTTTAAAACATTAACAAGTTGTTTTCTAAATTTGAAGCTTATGAGGAATGTTAATGTTTTTCAATTAAAAATAAATTTAATGTCATTGGTTTGCAGCGTATTTTTTATTTTCAAATTATTTATTTAATTTGTTTCTTTGTTTACTTTTTCCGTTTCAATTTTCATATTGCACAATCAGTTTTGCAACAAAATGTATTTAAAGCAGGAGATGTCGTATATATACTTTGTATAAATACACGGTATGTTTTAATACCCTTCACGCGGAATTGGATAAAATATTTAAAGAACAAAATGCTCCACTGTATTTGATGTAACTGCCATGTCACGAATTTCAGATATGACTTTGAATTGAAAAATTAAAATCGACGTTTAATGAAGCAATATTTACACATCGATCAATTGAAGAGAATAAAAATAACGAAATTTTTAAAGGAAAATTCAATAATACAAATTAAAAATATTTCATCGTTAAAGTTGTACTGTATTTTCGTAAGCTTATGTTCAAGAAGCGTTGCTGTCAATCACGCAAACATTGCAAGTGACGGTTCAACCTCAAACTTCATCGCGGGGTTTGAGTGTCTTGTCAATATTACATGGATGTCTTGCTACAAAGACATAACTTTACTCAGTAGTTAAGCTTGCAAATTATTTTCGAGATGTATCTTTTACTTGTATTATTTTGTTGAGTTGTTTTTTTACACCTTGTTTTCAATCTAAGAAGTAATACAAATCAACTGTTGATAAAATTTTTTACACTATACACACACACATATACATATATATATATATATATATACATCAAATCACTGATAAATTCTCATGAATGTTTCCTTTTAGTTTATAAACAGCATCTACATACAAATTAAAACCAGATTTTTTCGAAATTAAGAGGGTAAAATCAATTTGGTGACAAAAGAATCTTAGCGTTCGAAGGCATCTTTTTTGAGAGCGTGGTCGTCTAAATTTTGTATATTTATTTAAAAACACTGTACGAATACAAAATGCACGAGAACATCAGCGAAATAATTGTATTTACAAGTTCCGCCGTTGTTCGTGCGTTTCGCAATGCATGTTAACATCCATCTATTAAATTTCATCAAAACATTTTCATGCTCCTTGAGAAAAATAACATCGGACGTATTTCACTTAAATAATCAACTATCAGTAAATCAGTAAATTTATCGCAAAATCGAGTTATAAAATTGACTTGAAAACATAAACGGAATTGCCAGAGCAACGTCGAAATAATTGATTGATTACAGTGCAAATCTATTGTCAACGCGAGCAGTTTCATTTCCCTCATTTTTCCATTCCGCGTAAACACAACATTGAGCTCAGTTCACCGCGTTATTTGTTTGCGAAACAACGTACTAAAAAGTACACGCACCCGAGTGCAGAAAAATAATAAACGCTTTATTGAATTTCAATAAACTACTTTTTCATTTTTTTTTCCTTTTTTTTCAAAACGCGCAAATGGAATAAATGCTTGCCGGCGTTATTTTGTTCACTGTGTAATTTTCCAAGCATCAAACGTAAATATTTAATACGAAAAAACAAGCAAACGAATATGCTTTCCGGAGTTACAGAGAGTTATTCTTAAACTCGACACGTTTTTTTTTGAGATTTCTCCTCTCATTTCCGATATCAATAAAGCAGCATATTCTTTTTATTTATACTTTGTGAAAGTAATCGTCATTTTAAAAATATATTCGAAGTCTAGAATATTAACCAAGACACTTAAGATTTCTTGAAATGAGATACTCATTTTTTTAGCATTTGTTCGATGCGTTTTTCATGACATGATTCGGCTTTATTATTTAATTGATTTTGTTATTTGCACGTGCTTTTAACGTGGAAATCGCGCTGACGTCAATCATTGATTGAAGAAAATTAAAATGTCCCGCGGATTACCTCGCAACAAAGCCAACTTAAATTGTTTTTCCCGCGCATTATTTCGCTTCTTTTTCTCGTTTCGGTCACTTTTCGTTCCGACGTCGTCGTGCAAATAATCGGACAGAGCCGCAACGTTTTAATACATTCATTGGTAATAGTTTTTACGGGGAGTGGGGTGGCGATGGCGGTAGGGGGGGGGGGGGGGCGGCCGAAGGGTGGGAAAAAAAAATCCCGCGGGTAATTACAAATGGCGGTTTTGTTTTTGCTTTTTGTTTCTTTAAAAACATTCCGGAGCCTCCGGACCCCCTCTCACAGCCGATTTCCCGCTTTATGCTAGAAAAAAAAAAAACCACACAGACCTGTATCCATTTTCATGTACACGACAACAGTATGACTGACACATATTCGACACTCCACGCCAAGGGAGTCGACG
>JABFOV010002056.1:0-21585 GCA_022817685.1 Aradophagus sp. ZL-2020 | reverse complement strand
CCGTTTTTTTACATTTTATTATTTTTTTTTTTAATTTTGCAATAGAATAAATCGATAGTTGGATTGAAAAAAGTGCCGGATATTAATTTTATTATGAAAAGCTAAGAATAAATTAAAACAAGAAAAATGTTTTGTCTTCAACTTTTTTCATGAGAATCATTAATAAAATAATAATTAAATTCAAAAAAAAAAAAAAAAAAAAAAATCAACAGTCCTTGTTAAACTTGTTTTAATTTCGCCTTTAATTTCAGTATTTATATATCTTCTATGTATGCGTAAATATATAACGTTTGTATAAGTATTGAATTTTGTTCAACATATTTTAAAAACGTGTTTTAGTATAATTTTTATTCCTTACTATTGAAATATACAATTATATTATAATATAAAAAAAAATAAAAAGATGTAATTAGAAAAATAAAAACAATAAAACTTACGAAACTTAAAATCCTTTTTGTAATAGACAGCACCCGATCCTACGACGCTAATTAATTTATTATATTAAATGCTTCGCTGCATAATATAAGACTACGCGCACTAACGAAAACGTAAGAAGTGCACATAACTTTCACGAGCGCGTAATAAATCCGTCCGACCACCCCGATGGTTATCGGTTAACTGATAGTAATAAAATGAATTTTTCGAGGCTTTAATTAGAAGTTGGGTGAAAGTTTCTTTCAATTCAAAACAAATGATAATAATGAGTGAGACAAAGAGCCACCGCAATGTTTACATACCACTATAGCACAATTTCCACGAAAATGATAATACATTTTATTAAACACTCAATAATTATTACAACTTCACAGTTAAAAACTTCGTTAAAAACGAATAAAATTTTTAAATATTTCACGGATTTCGATGCGAATAATTTTGCTACCTGGTTTTTAAGATAACCATGACTCTTTGACGAAAAAAGAATATTATATTTTTAAAAGTAATTTTAAATATGTGAAATAATAATACATAATATTAATTTTAAATGTAATTAGATTATTATTCCAATGGATATTATTTAAAACAAATTAAATTCAACATTATAATCCAAATGAAAAGAATAAAAGAAAGTAAAATCTTTATCTGTTTCTTTAAAAGTTTCGAAGTGACAATATCACGATTTCATAAATATAACGGGCTCATGGCTATTCTAGATTCCAACAAAATATTGGGCAAAAGCATACAAAAAATTATTAATTTTTGCAATTTTTATACTTTTTATCGTGACGATGATATTTTTTCGGATATAACTTTTTCCAGTGCAGTATCATTTTTCTCTGTACAACGATCAATCGTTAAAAAGTCGAATTTTTCAAATGAACCCGTAAATATCGACATCTCCTTTATCAAATATGAACTCGTCGTTTCCAAGTTACACTTTGCAACATAAAAAGGACATTAATCATGTAATCAAATCGAGTAAACACAGCGTGGTCGCAGACACATCGGCCTACCCCTTTTACGTATTGCTCTCACGTACGGTGATCCGCGACCCTGTATTTCCGTCTCGCTTTTCCGAGTATTTAGATTAAGACCGAATGAGGGGGAGACGACGTAATGCCGCAGCAGCGAGTGTATGTGGCGGCAGTTTCATATTGAAAATCGGACAATAGTTTCAAGTAGTCTGGCAACAATCGAATGAGTCCGATATTTGAGTCTGATTCAAATTGTTATTCAATTGCTTAATTTAACGTTTGCAACCGATGGTCATGTCGTAGGCAAAAATTTACATTCGCTCCAATTCGCAGTGTAATACAACACATCATAACATAATACATTACAACAAACTGCAAAAAACACTATTTTAAATGTGTTTTAAAATAAACTACTTGAACATTTCATCGCATGAACAAAAGCAATGAAAAAATTTTATCAAATTAAATGACATTTAATTTAATTTTTAAAATTTCTAACAAACATTCTTTCTTTCTACGATTTCGAATGATTTATCACCAAAGTTAATGTCTTCATTTATCTCTTTTTAAGATAATCCTTTTGCCCCTGTTATTTCTTATTATGGTTGTTTTAATTTTTCAACGAATCACTCAGGCCATTGACTTCTTTCCAATTTGAACGCCGCATTAAAAAAAAAAAAAAAGTATCACCAACCGTTGGCGAATTTGACGGAGCGTAAGGTCAAACAAGAAACCCTTCCCTTTTTCCCTCGACCAAAAAACTGCCGCAACTGTCCAGACCGAGCCATCCAATTGCCGGCAACTAGATTGCCGTCCCTAAATCGTCGGGTCATCCGTTTGGCTCGCAACATTCCGGGGCGCTTTGGCGCGCAGTCAATGACATTTTCCGCATATGATTTCCGCGAGACGCGCGACGGAAATGACGCGGGGGCGAAACGGAGGGGCCGGAGGGGGGAGGCGTGATTTCGTCCTGCGATTCGCGGCGGCGCTTCGTTTTGAGAATCCTCTATCGGCACGGCATCAGCCAGCCGAAATGGCCAATCTAGCGTGGCGATGTCTTTTTCCATTTTCTATTTACGACAGAGTTTCTTCAGTGTTACGAATCAATTTCCTCTTGAAGAATCCTCCCCGGCCATCTTTCTCCGGAAGACTGCAATTCTCTGCGGTATAGTTTGAGAATTTTTCGTGATTTTTAGGAAAAAGTCCAGGCTGGTAAACTCCGGGCGGAAAAGTTAATTGAATTCGAAGCTTTGCATCTGATAATGGTAATTTTATATCTGGAAATCGTTTGGTCGGCTTTTTCAAGCGAGCCTCATTTGGAGACAACGATAACCGTGTAAACTAAGAAAAAAGTTTCTAGGAAAGTTACTGAACTCGTCACCAGCTTTTGAAATTAAATTCATTGGCAAAGTATAAAACGTAAAACCATGTTTAATAATTTGTCATGAAAATTCACTAAAGATGGTTTCACGTTTCAAAAATGATCCATGAATTTTGTATTTGCCACGTGATGATGAGCAGTGCAATGATGTTTATACATACACTTATGCATAAAAACATTTTTTCCTTAGTGTAAAAACAAAATGTACAAAACTGCAATTGACATTTTCACCAAGGAAGATGGTCAGTTGAGTCAATTTGAATCATTTTTACATAACGCGTTTTCTTTCCATTCAAAAATCAAAATTTATCTTGTCAAACGTACGAGTTGACCTTTTTATTTAAACTAAATTTCTAGAATAAAATGTCCAAATCATTTTGTTGATCCCACAAAATATTACCGCTTTGGCAATCGCGTTTCATCGTAAAATTTGTTAGAAAACGTACTTATTTTGTGCGTGTGTAACCAAACATAAATATCAATGACTTATTACACTCCGTCTCTCACATTTTTTTTAAGTAGCAATCGCGTCTCCCGCCAAGGGCCCACGCATCCACTTTGAGTCGCATTTATTATACATATTTTGAATATTTACAACGCCGCAGCTCGCGTCATAAATGGAAATTTGTGTCGTCACGTGGCGCCGCGCGCGGGAGAAGGGGCCCGCGAAAATTGCGGGGAAAGCCGGCCGAGTTTATTATGCAAAGGGTGTTACGTCAGAAAAGCTTTCGGATAATTTTGTCCGGAATTTGTGCGGCGAAAATTCATCGCCGTCGGCCGGTCAAAGGCCAAAAAGTTGTCGCCGTTTGTTTGTTTGTGTCGCGGCTGGCGTTGTCGCGCGAAATTTTCTTAACACGTGTCTTAACAATGTCACCGAAAACCAAGCCGGAACTCTTCCGTAAATTAAGGGTCTCGTTTGGAACACTTATAGAAAAGTGAATCAAATTACTTGTATTACAGGGCAGCGTTATTTCCTGTCTTTCGAGCGACCCTCCTTTTGACTTTCCCTCAACTTTTTCCCCGTATTCGCCCGGGCTTATTTAGAAATAACACGTCCGGTGAAATGATTACGCCATTACCGAAGCCTCTTGTTAAGAGCGATATTTTTGTATACAATCGTAAACTTGGACGCGATGAAATTACGCCGTTCCCTTGCTTCGATTGTTTTTTCTCATATTTCTTTTTAATTGTTATGTTTATAAGAATAAATAAAAATTTGGGTAAAGTTTTAAACATTGTGTATTCTTATTTGCATGAAATATAAACAAAATAATTCCACTTTATTTTACTTACTCAATTTTGAGGTACATCTATAGCCTATTATATATGTAGAACTTGTGTAATAGTCATGTAATACTACGTACATAAATAAAATCACTTCATTCTTGTTTCATAATGAAACTGTTCATAATAGATGTTGAAAAAAGTGATAAATATTTATAGTGATTTGGAAGACTTAAAATATTACTAGATTATAGTAAAATATTGCACAAACTTCTATTCAAATAATTATATCACATTATTAACAAACAATAACGCAAGAAAATTGATATTTTAATATAAGAAAAATTTAATTTTCAGCAGAAACGTATATTCGTATTAAATATAAATTATAACTCCAATTAATTCAAAGTGATTTGTAAAGCAGATAATTTCCAAAAGATTGCAATTAAGTGCCGTCGCGATTACTCGACTTGTAGAAGAGATATAACGTTTGACTCGGAAGTAAATGATAATGTTTAGAATACTAATACCGAGCGGGCTGTAAGAAATACGAGAATTAACATTAATTTATGCTGGTTCAGAGCGGGCTACATACGCGGGTCATCTTGTAAGTACCCTCTGGAGTACTAAATATCCAACTCTCGCGTCCCTCCCCAAGCTCTTATTTCGTCGACGTTGCATTACAATTCTCTTTTGACGCGTGCTATTTTTCATGACGCATCACGCTACTTCGCATATTATTAATTTGCTCTCGGTTAAAGTCATCAAATAATCAAGCGCCAAAGAGTTGCTTACGTGGCTTGCCATTTAGAGTTTGTGCAGATTAAAAACAATTTCTTTAAATTTGTGTGATTTGAGATGAGATTAATCTTTCAAATCTTTACAACTACACAAGTCTAAAATAATGTTGTAGTATTTGCAACACTTGTAAATACTATTTTACAATTTAAGTTTGCTAAACTAAGCTCGATCATTTCTTGGAATGTTGTTAAAATTATCATTTTATTGTAATTTTTAAATAGTCTTACGCTTATTGAATAATTACGAGTGTAACAAGTCAAGCAAATAGGTGCTTTATAAGTTTGTATTTTACTATAACTTCGTCTTCATTTTATCAATGAATTTAAAAAGTTGAATAAAATTTGTTATCACTCTTTCTATTGCTTGAAAAGAATTTGCGCAATATAGCACAAAGTTTGCTGTACAACTTTATTACTCTTTATTTTACACTTTTTTCTGATTTGTTATTAAACAAATGCAAAAATGTGTAAATCGAAATTTCACTGTGCAACATATTTATTGCATTAATTTATTAATAACAATAAAAAAGAACCTTGAGAATGTTACTATTATAAAACAAATAAAAAAAATCTTATAAAAATGTTATTGATTGAAATCATCTGATTCGATAATTGTCTTTATATCTTCATTCTGTATTAATATAAGATATCCTTTATTTTACAACTGATTCAATTAAGCATGCTAAGACAAAAAAAGTTTCCAAATAATTCTAGTTTATATTTTACTATAGACACAAAGACAATAAAAAGTAGTAACAATAAGACTTTGAAAAATGATAATACATATTTTATCGTCACAAAAACTTACTTTTAAGAGATCGGGGTTTGGCTTGTTTTCTCCGAGACATAACACTACACACAGCGCGAATGAACGTAATCTTTCAAGATTAATTGTAACAGTTGACTTTAAAGTTGAAGAAAATTAAAAAAAAAGAATTAAAAAAAAATAATTGAAATTTGACTAACCGAAACGAATGTATAATCAATGTCCAGAAATAAACGCAATAAACGAACGCGCCCGAGTTGTCTTGAATATAACGCGAAGAATCGGAACCACGTGCTTGCGAAGTGAAACTGAACATCAACAGCGAGAGAGGTCCGCGGAGCGCGACAGGCGCGTTCGAAAGACGCGCGACAAGTGCTTCCGCAAGCATATCTCGCTTCGGAGTCGATGTTCCGCGAATGCATCGTGTCATCGCGCACGCGTTCTTTCCGCCTGCACTTGACGTTCGGCGTATTAACATCTTTGACAAAAATAACAATTTTAACAGTAACCAGTGAAATTTCGATTCTGTGCTGTTGTATTAATAACAATAACATTTAATATCAAGTAACGTGACTAGAATTAATCAATAAAAATGTCAAATAATTGATAGAGTTAATACAGATTATACAATTATGTTTTGATGGTATTCAATCGTTTGAGGCGACGAAATATTAACTGTTAATATATTGTTAATAGATTTGTATTTTTCTTTTATAATACAAATAATCTGAAATTTCTTAGTTTCATAAGAAATTAATTCAAAGTTTGCGATATCAAATTACACAAATCTAATAATAGTAATATATTAATAGCAATATATTAATATTACAAAACTGCATTTTTATCTATTATTATCGTTATTATTATTATCATCATTATAATTATACCAGAATGAAATACAATCTTTATATAAAGTAGAGTGGAACTTATTTGTTTATATAAAATGATAGTAAAGATTGGGCAATTCGCTTCCATATCATGTAGTATACAAAAACATATTTTTCTAACATATAAAAATGTCATATATAATATTATAATTGAAGGGATTACCCAGTCATGAAATCTTTTGATCTCAGATTTGAAATACTTTGAAATATTTTGACATACTGAAGTAAAGTCTTAAATTGTTTAAAATACTTCAAATTATTAAATTTTGTTAATTCAAATTAAAAGACTTTAGTACTTCAGAATTTTGAAGTGGATAGTTTCGTTGGAACAGTGAGTAACCTCTTGTAATAATGAATATATAAAAATGTATGTTTTCACTTACTTGTACCAGAACTGCAATTTTTAGGGACCATTTCATTACCGGCTGCTACAGTACTCAGGATCATGAAAACTTTGCTTCGCTTCCTATTTAGGTTTACACATTGGCCTTATAAATGAGTCTGTAAAACAAATAATATATAACTGAATTAAAAATCATATGCAAATAAAAAGTATAAGACTATTGATAATGGAAAAATAAAGTAAATAAATTTTTATTTTTATAAAAGAGCGAATGTCTTTATATTTTGTAAAAACATTTATTATGTATGTACCAATTTTCGCATATCAAAAAAAATGCACAAAACCATTTACTTTTTACCAATAGTTCAAAAGATCTAAATAATATACAGAAAGGTCTGTCTTAAATCCATGAAATGTGGCTGTATAGGCAAAAAATCATGAAAATAGATGTTAGACAGGTTATCACACCTAACGTCTTATCTTACACAGGTCCTACTGCATTTGTTAAGAAACTTAATTATTGAATAATAAGTAAAATTATTGTAACAGTAACCTAACCGTATAAACCTTGATCAAAAAAAAAAAAAAAATTAAATAAATAAATAAAGGTCACGACTTTAGTATATTTCATACATAGTCAGCGATCTCTTATCCTATTTTACTGGTTATTCTGCACACAAACGATTACAAATAACAAAACATATTCACTCATTTTTTTTATTCATATTGTATTTCTTCCACTCGATGTATACATCGGAAACACGAAATCAACAAAAACCAACGACTCTTCGAGGCAAACATTTTTTTTCCAAACAAATACGAACAACCAATAGTTAGCACACAATATTTTTCATTCAATGTCTTTGGACATTGAAAAACGGAAACAAAGATATCGGAATTCAAGACAAACAATAAGTAAAAAAGAATAAACATTGTGGATTCATTTACACTTTGCGTAATGTAAAGACCGCAGATCACATTGGTATATAAGAACCATATAAAAAGAGTTCAGTCGCGATAATACAGATTTCCGGAGCGCCGTGCATCCGTTGAAATTCTCAATTGCAACTGTACGTTGTCGTACAAAATTCGATTTGAGTGTATGTTTCTTTGATGGTTAATTCAGAAAAAGCCCAGTTATCAAAAAGGTATTTACAGCGGTCTTCACACCACACGCCGAGCTTGCCTCGTGTACATGTCGTACCTTAAAAAGTTAGCCAATAGAAAATATGTTCTTTTTTTGCTTTGCTCTCTCGGACAACGTCATGCAGCTGAGGTCTGCAGAAGAGCACTTCTGCGAACGATCATCATAAAACTTTGGAAATGCCAAATTACCCTTGGTCCTGCCAGAGAATGCGATACTGGAGCGAAGAGACCTGTAGCTTAGACAAGTATTGGTGGCAGCAATTCCGTCTATCGAAATCTTTACTATTGTCTAATAAATTTCATAGAGCTTTGGAATAAAAAAAGTTCCCTCCATTAAAATTTTACTTTTGTAAATTGATTTGATAATACATTAATGTCGTCGACATACTGAATTAAATGAGTGGACTAACCAGGTAGTTCTTTGATACAAGCGCCATCTGAATCTTGTTGGCATGTTTGAGAAAATTATTGAAAATGTTTACATTTTCAATGTAATATAAAAGAAAAATTGTGATTTAGCTGAAAAAAATAATTGATTCAGAATTTCTTTTTCTTTTTTGTTAATAAAATAAAAAATATGTAAATAAAAAGTCAACATAAATAGTTTACTTTTCATGGTTAAAGAAATATTTTTAAAACACTTTACCAACAATAATTTGATATCGCTATAATCTCTACTTGATTAGTCGATTAAGAACACCTACTTATTAATCATTTCCAGATGGCGCTAAACGACGTACTTTGTCAGCCTGGCGTTTTCATCGAGGGAGTGCAAAAAATGCTGGCAGGTTGCGTCTGCTGAATATAAACGGCGTTGAATCTCCAACAAAACGTAATGAGAACTGGAATGACTTCAGCGGCATGAACTATTGATCTCATGATCGCGACGGCAACTTATTTGGGAGACTTCGTATCGTTTCAGTTCACTTGACACTTTTCCTCTCACTCACTTACAGTCGCCTTTGTCCTCCGACTCAGTACAATGTTAACGACTAAGCTGCGTAGAAAACTATGAACATCTGTTCGAGATAAACAGTACTTGTCTAAACGCTGCTTTGCTTCATTGGCTTATGTTGAAACGATACACTGGAGCAGTATCTTTTTAAGTTGACTTATTCGGTAGGACTTGTGCACGTTCTCGCTTCTTTTCCCGTGCCAATCCCCACAGTCACAACTAGCTTGCTGTTGCTTCGGCCCGCGTAACTCCAGCTTTCAAATTTTATTACAATAAACGTCCCCTTGTTAAAAAATCCATTAAAAACTATTAAAACTTATTGGAATCATATTATAATCCTATTCATTTTTCATAATATTCAATTGTAACCTTGCCTAGAGGTAATTTCAATTAAAACACATTAGCGTAAATGCATATGTGATTAATCGACAGAATCAAACATTTGAAAATAGTTATTTAAAGATACCATTTAATAAATTAAAAAAATATTAGTAACAAAGTGCAATTTGCATCGCTATTGTTCCTTATACTCTAACCATACCTTTGATCAACAAGATATAATTCCTATTCAATCATATTACTTGATCCGGTACATATTTATCCCTAATGACGCTTTTAATTGATCCTCAGTAAAGTTACAATTGAAAACTAATAATGTTTGATAAGACTTTAATAATTTCCAATAGTTTCTTTTTGCAAGGGCCTAGTCTACAAATGTAACGCGTGTCTGTATACTTTTACGCACGCACATATAAATACTTGTGTGTCCAGTGTGTATGTTTATATGCTTGTATATATATGTGCATGTGTATGATGTAGTTGAATAATCGTTAATAATAGTATTCAATTAATTAATTAATCAATCGATATAATTAATCAATCGATATAATCAATGATAGCTATGAAAACATGTTTTTTCTTCTGTTCTTTTAAATAAAAAATGTAACAATAAATTGCGTGACGCTGTACGCAGCGTTCAAGTTAATGCGGAGTCAAGTTAGACGGAGAGCGACACAAAGCTGTTGTACTGTGTGATGTTGCGTTTCAGGATGTCGGCGCACGGACCCAGCACGCGCTCGAATCTTGCTCTGTCCAGCTTGACACATTTCAAAGGACCCCGAGCCACTACGGTCGCCGCCCGCGGTCTGTCCAGTAGTAACGCGATTTCACCTGCAATGAGATAAATTTGAATTAATTAGTTGCGGTAGGGCGTTATTTTGCCGACAATGTAGTCTGCTAATGAATGATTGTTTAATCGTTAATATAATTATGCCGCGTGCACATGTCGGCCACGCTGTGCTTAATCATGTCATTGAGGTATGCTTTGCATCAACGTAACTACAAATTATTAAATATTAATTGTGAAAGTAATATATGGGTTGCATTTAGATCAGTCACTATTGCTAGTTGTTTATTTTACGTTATAAATTACTCAGAATTATTTCGAAAGTAATTAAATTTATGAGTGAATGATAAATATTTGCGTTGAAAAGAAGTTCATAGCACAGTTTAAAAGATAAATGATATTTTGTACAAATATTCAACATAAAATATATTATACATTATTATTTTGCTTTTGTTATGCTTTGATATTTTATAAGATACTGTTAAAAAAAACTCTTCTTTAATTGTTTAAGATAGTCTTCTATTGTAAAATGTAACATTTTACTTTGAAGAACATATGCACTTGATGTATCTCTTTATACACGGAATATCATTGGATTTCATACATGTATGTATGTATGTATGCTTTTGAGGATCTGTGATTTGTTTAGAATCACTCTTGCATTCAACAACTGATTATATATTCATCTCACAATAATGATATTCTTGCAGTAAACCCAATTATTATTACTATTATTATTATTATTATTATTATTATTATTATTATTATTATTATTATTATTATTATTCAACAAAGCTCTAAAAAATATTGGCTTAACTACTAAGTTCAGTAGTTTACTACTAATTAAATGTTATGTATTGATAAATTGTAAAGTTTATAATAATATAAAATTTGACACAATGCTCATTAAAAAAAAAATTTTGTGAGCAGACTACCTTATCATTCAAGATATGTGCATCCATGTTTATAATTTAAGGGATAAAAAATTCTTTATACAACTTTTAATTAACTAATGGTCATGTAACATCAAAACCTCATGAAAGTCAGTAGACTGTGATGTAAATTTCAGTGCTCTAAATTTAAAATTATGATATTTCGTTTTACATTCGCGTTTATCTTTAGTTTCAAAACTGAATGACCATGATGAATAATCAAAGTTAGAAAAGAAAGTTACGTTACTTGACAATTTTAAAATGCATGTATAAACAATAGTAAAAAATGCATTTTCCTTTGTAACTTCTTTGTTAAAAATGAAAATATGACACTTTTTATTTGATTGTATAAACAAGTTACCAAAGTAGTCCGATGGTCCAAGTCGACCGACTTCCGTCGGCTCTTCGTTTTCTGTGCGCTGTTGAAGAACTACCGCGGTTCCCTCAACGATAATATAAAAATCTTCACCAGGTTCTCCTTGTCGAACTATCGTTTCTCCATCTTCAAATGCCACCGGTTCTAATGCATCAGCCACGGTAAGTCTTTCCCATTTATCAAGAGATTCTGCAAAATTGTTACCATGTCAGTTTCATGACTGATAGTTACCATAACATGAAAAATCAGATCTACTTTACCGACATAAAGAGACTCTTGCAAATATTGTGGAAAGTAATCAATATTTTACTAAACAAAGGATTTGCTGTAGCCTACATTAATTATTGGAACAAAATTAAGATAGTCTATACGCATGATGAGGTAATTTTTCGTTTCAAAACAATGTTTACAAATTGACTTAACATATATAATCTTTCTTGATAAATAATAATTCTTAAAACATATTTTATTCAATGCAAATTTATTTTAAAATTTTGTCTTTGAAAAACGAAAATTATTGATGACTATTGTAACCAAAGCCTACCTAAAATGGACACCCTGGAGAGGAAGGATTCATACATTTTTCGTTTTCTGATCGTGGAACCCATCAGAATTCGACGATAAGAATCTCGATCGATGCCCCAAAGTTTGACATCGGTTTTTGCCCTGACGGTAGCTGCACGCGGGGTGCCATAAATTAACGCAAGTTCACCAAAACTGCCGCCTTCGCCGATTGTGGTGACTAATTCGCCGTTGACAAAAATTTCCACCTCTCCTTGATCAATCACGTAAAAGTTGTCTCCTTCATCTCCTGAAATTAGATTTTAAAAAATCAATGCCTTTAATTTCATTCAAAAGTATTATATATAACATATTTACATAAAGATGTAAATTCACAATACGTTTTATATAAATTACTGAAAATTACGTTGCTTTTAACCAATAGCGAGAACAGAAATAACCAAAGTTGAAAAATGTATGGAATTCTAATGGGCTTGAAGTTTTAAACGTTTATCAATAAACAAAAATCTAATCCAATTTTTGAAACAAAAACAATGGTATTTTTATTGAATATTTTTGTAAGATCAAGCCTTAATATATTCATGTTTTAGTAAGTGAAGATTTTAACTTTTAATTTCAACTTGTTTTTCTACTTTGCAATTAATTTTCGTTTGTCATTAAACGTTGGAAACTTGAAACAGTTATTGGTACAAATTTACTGTTCCTTACCTTGACGAATAATGAGCTCGCCAGGTAAAAATGTTACGGGGAACATGGCGTCGAAGATGTCGGAGCGTTCGTTCTCATCCAGATGAGCGAACAGTACATTTTTGGCGATCGCTTTACTTAAGGCAGCCATGGTTTTGTAGTCCTTAGGCACGACCTTCTTCACGTAACTGGTGGCATCTTCCTCGGAAACCGGCTCCGCGGATATTCCTCCCCTACGCCTGGGCACCTGAGGACCTTGCTGGCCAGCCGGCATGTCCTCGGTGTCTTCCGGACTCGTGGCAATTTGCTGCTTCGCATCCTGCGCTTGTTCCTGTTAATTGCATTTCACCATTACTGTTTCGTTTTTATTCAATCGCATTGAATTTGTGGATCGGAAAATGCGATTCAAGTTTCAAACTTTCTTCTTCAATGAATTGAAGTTCGCAAGACATATTACGAAATTTAATTCTGATTTTCACTTTCCATTACGTTTAATAACGCGTGATCTAATTTTTCGCTGGCATAAATTTTCCTTTGATTAAATATTTGATTGCCGAATATTGAATTTCTTTCATTATTTTATCTTTTACTGCATCGTAAATCAAAAATAATTGTCAATAATTTATTTTATTAACGGTCTTTTCTTAACTATAAATTGATTTATATTTTGTTGGTTATTGATTAATTGTTATTGCTGAAAGTAAATCAATCACTTTTATGGACTTCGTGCGTGCAATTAAATTACTTGCCGGATAACATTTCCATCCCCCCGAAACGACATGCTCAGCTTTCCGATATTTCCGTTCGACGTTACTTTGTAAAACGCTAGAGGTCGACCTTATAAATAACGTGAAAAAAATAAATTTAGGCAAGACAGCAGAAACTGCTTGCTAACACGTGATGCACTATTCTCGGTCAAGATCAGCCCTCGAGACACAAGTGCTTAATAAATTGGTTGTTGTTTCTGAGCGAAAGAATTGTACGAAAAGTAACTTTTCTATACGAACTGTCGAAAATCCACTATGAATTTGAAGCTGGTAATGTATAATATTATTTGAAAATAGTTCAAGACAACTTCTTGACGCTGCGGTGTTAAAAGCGGTACGCAGATGTAACATTATGGAATTAACGAGTGAAAATTCACGCCTTAACGGTATAAAAAAGTACTACTAAAATAATTCTATTTACACTAATATGAATAGGAATTTATATTTTTCATACTAGTGCAGAAAAGTATACTTTTTTGTATTGCAACAATTCATTTCAAACAAACATTTATAATTCTACAAATTACATCGACATTTCTCACATGTACCTGAAACCATAATATAAACAGCAACACGTACAATATACATACACTGTAAAGTCTAGAGTGAACGAAAGTTGATTCTAAGACAAAAAGTGTATAATTTTGTAGGAAAACTCAGAGCATATTCAGACTCCGATGCAACACTTTTGCAATAAAATCAACTCCTAACGCTACACTTGTTAGTGTCTGGTGTGTATATAGCAACGTGTATTGAATATATGTTAATATTTAAGACCACTTATATCCGCAACTCCCGCATTCATATTGAAAACAGACCCCGAAGTCATTCTTTATTGTAGTCGAGCTTGAATGGGGAAAAAATCAAACTTTTCCTCGTCAAAGAATAATATTTTCGAGGCCGATTCTAACGATGCGAGGAAATCGTTAGAATCGTCCGGCTGTGTCGGGTGCGGACTGGAACGGACGCGTGGTGGCAGGTGTAAGAAGAAAAATCCGTGCCAAGAGGCGGTCGTTGCTTTCTCGCGAAAAGAGGTCGCGAGATGGCCCCCCGTCGGCGGCCGGGGCGGGGGGAGGGGGGCTCGCTGAAGAGCGCGTTCGCGAAAAGCGATAAAGTCGAAAACTGAGACGGCGAGCGCGATCCGGCCGGCGCGTTCGGGCCGAAAAGCCGCGCTTCTTTGGCCTTTAACGGTACCGCGGGTCTAAAATTAAATAACGCCCCATTTGAGTTGTTCAGCAACGCGAAAGCCTTGCGTCACAGCGTATAAAAAAGCAACGGTGACGTAGCCTTATTCACAAGCGTAAGCCCCGCAAGTGCCCCGGCCAGTTACTTGTTTATCGACGCGAAATCGATAATGGAATTATCGCTCGGACGTGCTCGAAAATCGGCCAAGCGCCAGTAATGTCGCCGAATCTCGAGCAAAGGTGTTTAATGTTGGCGCGCGGTCGATAATCGGTCCGAATGGCTGCATCATTTATGAAATGGCCGGACTTTATACGACGGCAATCGAAAACTGATCGAACGGCGCGCCAGCTGCGATGCTTATGCCTTTTACCTCCATTTCGAATACGTGGCTCATTTGTTTCACGCTTTTCTGTGATTAAGCGCTGACCCGAAAAGACATTTGTTGTTTTCTTTTTTTAAACAAAAATTTAAAGTGAGTAATTTGAAAAAAACTTTTTTACATAATTTTTCTATCTTTTCTAGAAAGATAAAACACAAAAATGTAAATAGAATTGTTAAAAGATGACTGTTTGTTTATTTTGTTATTTTTGAAATCACATTTTTTCAATTAAAATGTTTTATAGGACACTTCTTTGCAATGTTATTTCCTTCTTCCTTTCAGTTTTAATTTATAATCTTTCTTTATCAGATAAGAGACTAATGACGTCGACTTCGACGATTCGGGATTGCACGTGACGTAAGCAATGAATGTAGTAAGCCAATAATAATTAAATGTCAAGAATTTAAACGTATAATCAACGTCTGTAAATGTAGTACTGCACGGAAGTAAAGGTTGAGGTCAACTTTATCACGTTAAGGAAAACCTTTTAAAAATGATACTTTATGGAAATGTTCGTCTTTAAATCATAATGTTTTGAAATGTTTGCAAAATTGACATTAATTTCATATTATAAAAAAATTGTCAAATCGTTTCTTCAGAGGAAATAAAATAATTTAAATTTCTGACCCTGAAATATAACTTAAATTTAAATTAAAAACAAAAACTGTTGCGTCCTCCGTGTGAGTTTAAATTTTGATGTCTAAACTATAAATAAATAATTATCTATTCAAGTCTAAAAAATCATGTTATTGATTTTGTGTTTTGACAAAGTACATCCATATTGTCCGAGCAGAGTTATGAATTTTGAAGCTGACCTTCTTCATATTGTATCATCAATTATAAACGTGAAACTCGAGCAAACAAAACGAGGAACTGCATAATGAAGTGAAGGGAAGCTGGCGCTAATGGCCCGCAACTTTCGATTGTGCATAATTGTTTCTTTGTTCGGCAGAAGTCGTTGCAATCGATTTATTGGACACTTGTTCGCGAACGAGCACGTTGGGGCGGATGCGAAAATATTAACTTTGCCACTGATTCGATTAATTTATATTAGAGAACAGATAAAAGCGACCGCTCAATTTGGTGAATTCGAAATCGATTAAACTTTTTATCACACTGAAAAAATCTTTGGTAATTCGACCGAAAGTTGGTTGGGTCAACAAATATCCAAAGACAAATATAGGCAGCTGAATTTTAAAGTTTAAAGTCAATTAGATAAATTGATCTAGTGATTCTTGCAAACAATTGTTTATATTGATTTTCAAAGTTATTAAATCAGTTATTCACAATTTTTCTGAGAATCTCTGACGACAATTTTTCTCCAAGCTTCTTTTACTTACATTTACATAAGTGGATTTTCAAAATTATTCACTTCTTTTACACTGACCTTTTCCGTCAACGTATGATTCCATGTTACATCGTAGTTTGTGTGTTAAATTTACTTAGTTGATTCAATCAGTATATTCCCTGTTCGTAAGATCTTCATTTTTGTCTATATAATTCAAACAACACAAAAGGAAAAAAAATTACGTTAAATGTTTGCACTTCCATTTATCACAAAGCACAAAAAGGTGACGATCAGCTTTTAATTACAGAACATCCACGTTTTACTTGTCTTGAAATATCATACGAATTGAAACAAACGATAATTTTTTAAATTTTTAAAGTGTAGTTAATTTTTTGCAGTAATATTATAAAATAACTTTTTAATAAAAGTTAATAAAGACATTTTTTTGACGCATTGATGTAATGAATTTTCTTATCGTCAAGCATGTTTGTATTAAACAAATTAAACTGATTACAACGTAGTCAACACATGTAAGCAAAAGTTAATTTATATTATTTATTTATGACATTTGTATAATAATTGAAACGTCATTGCATAAGTTATGTTAAATTTCAAATAACTAAAATGTTTGACACGTTCGCAATTCATCTCCCAATTATTTGCGATCCGCAAATTTACATCGCATATAAATTATGTGAGAATTAAATCGATATCAGTTAAATTAACTGTATCTATCCATTTGATAATTATTAACAGTAATGTTAAATATACCAATAATACCACAATTGAGACACTAATGAAAATATTAAAAATGAAAATTGTAAAAGCTAAAAAAGAATGAGAATTATTGTATTTATAATTTTTTCTCATAAACTAATTGTATGAATGATTCAACATGATTTCAATTTCGTAAAATATGTTTTAAAAAATCTACTTGGAACTTGACCGGATTATTTAATTGTCTCGGTTAAAAATATCTTGTTAATTAACATTTACGGAAAATCTAAACTATATAGTTACATAAATTTGAAGTCAACCAATTTCAAAAACGTAATTCCGATTATGTATTATACACGATTAGTTTAGTATCGAACTCGTAAACATAATTTTAATTAAAGTAAACGTTTGAAAGATAATTCGAGTAAGCCGCGTGTAATTTGTAAAAATACGCGAAATTGTTTTAAGGAAGCACATGTAATAACTAATTACATGTAAGCAGGATTTGACCCATGACCTCAATCAGGTGCTTATTTCCCGTCACTGATTTATGTAACGTTTTCAAACAAGTTTATAATAATTACATTACATTAATTATAAAACTCACTATTTTTCTCTCGGTTTCCTAATCTTTCTTCTATATTTACATAGTACTATAATATACTTTATTTTTCAGACGATTTCTCTACTTTTGTCAAACTCTTGAGGAAAATAATAAAACTCTTTGTAAAAACATATCTATAAAAAAAGTATATCCAATAGAAATTGATATGGCATTGGCAGAAATGAAAAGTACGGTACTGATATGGCCCTGGCAATATCAGTACCGTATCAATTCTGCTATTTCTACACGGGAAGTCAAAGTTGCATTGGAAAAACAAAAGGAAAAGGATGCGATATCACGAGTGGCGAACTCCCACGCGGCGGTTTGCGAATCGTAATGACGGTTTCGCGCGAGGGCATGCTCTCGAGTCGGCCGGGGAATCGATATACATGTAAGATTCCGGCAAACCGAAAACCCTGACCTACAAATGCCAAACGCGCATTTCTCCCAAAACGCGAGAAGTTGATATCGGCCGCGTCCCTGAGGGCGCGAGCTAAATTGAATGTTAAAGTTTCAACGGCGCAAAAAAAGGTGCACGCTTATTTATCGTCAGCAAAAAGAAAAGAGAGTCGCCGCCGAATGAAGTCATTACCAGCTAGAAAAAGGTTTCCTTGGTTCGACCAAGGTTTAATTAACTGAAGAAAATGTTTTGTTGAATTAAGGAAACAATTGCGCTGACAAAATGACATTTTGGAAATAGTGAATTGTGGAATGAAAGGTACGAACATGTGTGGAAAAGAAAACGTTGTAAATAAGGTGTAGTTAACATTTAAGACGTTTATTCGACGTCACAGACATACATAGTTCATGAATATTTTTGCAAAATAAATATAATTTCATATTTTTATACAACAGAAACGTAATTAAAAAAATGATGCATTCATTTGACAGTCCGTTAACTTTTAATAAAATATACGATATGGTAAAATGGTAGATATATATATATTTTTTCTTTTTTTTCAAAATAAACCTTTACCGCAAGCCAAACATATTCAAAAACATTTTGCACTTTGTACCGCTCCACTTCGTCAATTTCAATCCACGATTCATAATTTCAATCACCTCGAAGAGAGGGCGATGCAAAAAAGAAGCGAGCTCGCGTCGAGCCGTCAATCGAATGACCAGTCGACGAAATTATCGGAATAAAAGAAGCGCGAGTTTGTACCCGCGATTCCGAATACGAGCTCGTCAACGAGGAGTATGATTGATGGACGTGTTGTTCGTGAAAACAGTCGGCGGTGTTCTTTTTCTTTGATTAAACAACGATCAATTTTCAGCGCGTATATCTTTGTGAATAAACAGTCGTGCATGATGTGCAACGACTGACGAAATGTTGCATCGATTGCTCCTTGCATTGTAGTTATTCGGATCGGAGCTTTGAAAGGCACGAAACGTTGCTAAACTTGTTACACTTTTTTTCCCGCTCCTTTGATTTCTTTTTCTCTTCGCTCCTTTTTCTTCCTTTTGTTCAGCGAGACAAATTGTTTTAAAAGTGATTGTTTCGTTCCTTTAATCGATAAACAAGTTTATCATTATAAATGTGACGTTTGAAAAGGGCAATTACAAAATCCGCAAGGCTAAAAGTAAATTCGTAATTCTGCCTCGTCATCTGCGTATTCGCAAAGTTAAATTTAGCGACTTTTTGAGTAGCGAGTATAGTCGCGGGGAATTTTGATAAAGAAACGTTATTAACTTGCGAGTATTTTAACTCTTGAAATTGATTTCGACTGTTAATGTCAAAGTGTTATTAATGAGTCGGAACGGTTGCAAAATTGAAATAAGAAACGGTGATTGGAATCTCGTTTAGTTTAGTTGGATTTGTGATGTTTGCGGCAAAGGGATTTGCAATTATATAGTTGTGTAAAGTCGGCTGTAAAGAGCTTTGCGAATTTGTTGAATTTGATCTTGGATAGCGGTTTTGAATGGAGGATTTTGTATGGTCGACTGGCATTGATTTCGCATGCCTACAAACTGTTGCGTCGACTTTAAGAAAGTGTTTTGGGGCTAATGTCCTATTAATTGGCCCAGGTCACTTTTTTCGCACTTTTTTCAACAAATTAAAATACTGGATCAAAGACAGTAGTTTCAAGAAAAGAAACATATAACACTGACAAAAATGTTGACAATTTTAGCAAAACGGGTTATATACTTGAAATTCGTACTCGACTCAAGTGTATAAAAATGTACTGAAATGAAATATAACAGATATTTTTCTATTGTGCAATTTCATTATTACCGATTGTTATTGACACAATACCACGTAATGCTACACGATTCAACTTTCGCAACGGAAATGCTTGAATTTTATAATGTCAAATTTTATTTCCCAATATTTTTCGTCTTCAATACACAAGTCAATAGCAATTTGGTAATGGAACTATCTCGTTTGCGTTTTCGAATTTACAAAATTCGATGCATAAAATGAAATCCGCCGAGTTTTATATGACTGTGTTGTTAAAAGTAAACATTCACGTAGTACTTTGAAACTTCGTAAAACCACAAAACTCGTCCTTGCCAGCGGATTTTCTACTTTAAACATTATTAACGACGGGTCTTAATTTCCACCGCAGCTAGAATTTCATTTTATATATACAAGAACGGAGGAAGGAAAATCCATAAAACCCGATCGATCGTTTCAAAAGCCGAAAAAATGTCAACGGCGAGACAAACGGGCGATAGTAATTAATCTGCGTATTAGGAAATGTGCTATATATAAAGAAGACAAATACAAGTTCAAAATAAACACATGTATGACTCATGTTGGAAATCGAAATTTGAAAGAGAAAAACGTTAAATATGATTCTGTAAAACCGTAAATACTTTCAATTAAGTATTACTATTACTATTAAGTAAATACTTCTTTAATTATCTACAATTTTAATTACCTGTCAAATGAAATCATTTAAAATCACGCGGGAAAAAAGAATTTCTGTAATGTCTTTCAAATTATCAAACTTTCAATGAATTTTACTTTTTGAAAACACTTTGTAAAATCAATTACTCTTCTTCGCCCTGACAATTAAAAGTTTCGGAAGTTTAAATTGCAATAACTTTCAATGTATATATTAAAAACAACAAAGCATAATTAGCTAGACCTGTACATATTAATTGAAAAAACCTTGTTACTTCAACGTAAATTATTTTACTCAAATAAATCTTGTTTTCAAATAAATTGCTACAACTCCACTGGCGTGAAGTTTCCAACATTGTTAAGGAATTAAAACTCAGAAACTTAGAAATTTTGAATCAAATTCGATGTCACTATTCCACTACTTGCAAAACACCGCAAACTTACCAACAATTTTTTTTTTTTTTTATAATTATATAGTTTACATATTTACCTTGTTTAATAGCGAACAATTTTCGTTTATCCTCGAATTTTTGAACCGACTATCCGAGATAGCTATAAGAACCATACAAATAACTTTTTCAGCTATCTATTTTTCCCGGACTATAACTCCGACGAAAATTGTGTTGCACCGACATAAAATTGTTCGCCGCGTAAGTTAACACCTCGTCTCGCGTTATTCGCGCCACTTTTTCTTACTCGCACTCGCTTTATTTATTATTATATATAGCGTGCAACCAAACCGCGATAACAATGATCCACTTGCAAGCGACGGCCACGTTCTCATTTGACAAATGACCAGCGCTGACGAACGTGTCCATCTAGGGCGTATTAGTCCCGCGAGCTAATGTCTAGGAGGAAGCGCGATGAAAAATAGTGCGCCGCGATATTATAACGCCTTGCGGCCGCATTCTCCCATACATTTTTCCACGCCCGCTTATAAATAAACCGCCGGCGATGAGCACGCCGGGCAATAATCGCCATCGCCTGACAAATGCCATCGCGTTTTCGCCAAGCGCGCTGCATGTCGAGTCTGCTGGGCACGCCACCGCGGACACTGCCCCCCACACACACCACCCAGCCCACCCGCCCCCTCCACACCCCGAACGCCCTCCTCTGCTCCAAACAACCACCACTCAACCCCCATACCTCCCCCCACCAGCACACACTCCCCACACGCACTCCCCCAACTACACTCCCACACTCCCCCACCACCACCCCTCCCTCCCCCGCGCTGTCG
>JABFOV010002055.1:0-21583 GCA_022817685.1 Aradophagus sp. ZL-2020 | reverse complement strand
CTCTTATGCATATACAATCTATCTGTACGTGCTACCACCTGATTGATACTGCTATCATATTCACACTACTGACTTGAGATCTTTACATGTTTTAATTCTCATTTTTTTTAACTCTTTTGTTTTCACTTAGTTTATGTTTATTCTTGTTGTGCCTGTTTTTTTTTTTTTTTTTTTTTTTTTTTTTTTTTTTTTAATTTGTTTTTTTTTTTTTTTTTTTTTTTTTTTTTTTTTTCGTTTTTTGAGTTTTCTCATTTTTATTCACTTTTTTTTACCTTTTTTCTAAAACGTTGGCGAATGTGAAAAGAAAAGTTGGACGGCGTGAGTGACGTCAGCCGGTGCATATTTGCAAACAAATTAAAATAATTTTGTACTGAAAAGGTAAATTTAGCTGTGTATATATTATATATATTGCCCTAAATAATGCTATTAATAAAAAAAATGTATTATCGGAGGTATGAGTTCTTTTTATTTGGATAAAAATGTAATCTGAATTGATCGTTTCTGTGAAGGAACATTAATACGAGAATTCTTATGTAATTTTTAATTCTTAATAAACTATGGAAGGTAAAATTAAAAGAATTGAATTTTTAAGTTTCTTGGTGTATAAAATTAATTTTTTTTCTATGTTAAATTTTTTAATCGTTTTTCAGTACATAAGTTTCGTTAAAAAGTTACTCTGCATATTCGCTAAAAAAGCAATACTTCATAATTCTTTGCTCTCAGTTATTTTAATGAACTATTTATGAATCAATCATACGAATGTATATGATATTGTTTTATAATTAAATTAATTATTGCTTAGTAATAGCGAGACGATTTTCCCCAGGGTCTTCGTTCGTAAAACAAAAGTTTTATTTCGTCGAGTTAATTCATTTAATTCTGACAAAATATGACGTACTCTGTATACGTTCGGCTTAATATAGCATTAATTTAATTTTTGTTCATTTGTATTCCATTGTTTTTGCTTTCAATTTATACATTTGCTGCGAAGAATATCATTTGAATTAAAATACTATTACAAATTCCCTACTCTGTGTTGATTTTATTCATTTTACGTTTCTCTATAAAATCACAAAGTACTGTTTCTTTGCGACTTCATTAGTTGCATTTTTTTTCACTGTAACCAATTGTTTTACATTATTCTGAAACCTAATATCCATCTACTTTACTGTTCTTTAAATATAATTGGATAATTAAAATTAATTTAATGTTGTTTAATTATTTCAATTAAAATTTATTTGATTTTCAGCCAATTTCAATTTGATTATAAAAAAAAAAACTGAAGTTGAAGACATGGGACAAATATGTGAAAGAAACGTACATAAAATATGAGTTTGAACTCGAATAAGTTCTTTATAAACTTTTTTTTGCAGTGAAAACATTAATCTTAGGCTTTTCGACTACTTTACTTTATTTTAATTAATTTATATGATGTTTAATCTCTTTTTTTTTGTAATTTATAAGCAAAAAATGTTTGTGGGATAATCGTTCAAAATATATACACACATACAAAATGTCTTGTACATTTTTATAATAGAATTTGTAAAACTTGGTTTAAAATAAAATTTATCGATTATTCAGGCATGAAAAATGTCCCGTGTAATGTTACATTTTTTTATCCAAAATCTTATGACCTCAAAATTGACCTATCAAATTACTCACAATTGAAATCTTATCTCTTCCATTCGCGCCATACTTAACTCCAAGTATTTATATCTAAAACTCCGCTAATCCTTCCTAATATCGTCCTTTTAATTTTTCACCTCGAGAACGGCTCGTCCTTTCACCCGAAATTAGCCCCCGGCAATTATACAAATATCTAATTTGGCTTTCCATTTTCCAGCCGGAAGACCCGTAGTCGGTCTAACGTCATTTCCTAATCTCATTTTGCTTTCGAATTTCGTCCCCGTTCCCCGCTTTATTTTGATTTCCTCGCCGGCCGTTTTTCTCCGCGCTAAATACCCCCGGTGTACATCTATCCAACCTAAGTACCCACTTTATATACTCTGTTTTTATTCTTCCCAGCTCTTTATACTCGTTTCTGTCCCCCCCTTGCCCCCTCCCCTATGCCCCTGAAATTTCTACCCCATAGGACATGACGCTTCCCACTAAATAACTAAATAGCCACATTCTTTTCGCAAAGTCCCGCTAGCAGTTTCTCTCCGCTAATCCTACATGTTAGTTTTGTCGCAATTCCACCTTTTCCCTTAATTCTTCTATATGATCTTTATAATGACCTTTCTTGTTGAACGCGAACTCTTAGTATTTAAAGCTATGGACTACTGCGCTCCCGCCGGGCCGCGTCTCGTTTTCTGTCTTCAATTTCTTCGTAACGAAAAATCAATACCGTCGTTTTTTTTTCTTTTTTCTTCCCACGCCGAGAATTAGAGAACGCCTGTCTTCGGAAATATCCTTAACGCATTTAACGGCGCTTTTTTCCCCTCGTTGCGCTCCGACTGCCTCGCGATACCGTTCACGTTTGCTAATGTCTAATTTTCTTTGCCGTCAAGTTTGATCTTGGACACTTTTGTGGACTTTGAATGGAAGAACGAAAGAAATTCATATTCCGCGAGCAGGCGCGGAGATGGATATTTCGTTGATTCAAGCAAACTTCGGTGGAATCAGGAAAACGTCGATGTTGATGTTTGATTTAATAAATAATATTCTGGCGAATCAATTAAGTCATTTGGTGTTTGTGTTTGCGGAATCATTTTGTGTTGGTGTGAAATGATTTGGTGACGATATGTAATGAATGTTTAATAAAATTCAATTGTTTATGAGAATTGTTTTTGTTATTCATTCTTAAATATTATATTTATTTATGTAACTTCAGAATGTTTTCGATCATATTTATGCAATTAACAAACTACATCGTTTTTTATTTTTATAATATTTTTGATTTTACAAACTTTTTAAAATATATGGAACTGTTAGTTTCAATTTGTACAGTAAAAACGGATGTTTTCAAATCAAATCCATAATGTGTTTTTGATATCATGTAGCCTTCAAATTTTTGAAACGCCAAAAAGTGTTGGAAATCGTGGAAAAATGGGTTTTAGTTTATAACACCAGTTTTCGCAGTGTACTGCATCGTCTTCTTCGCGTCTAAGCATTTACTTTAACTAAATTTCTTATTCCACTAGCGCAATTCGAAAAAGTAAATTTTCTCAGACCTTCCAAATACTTCTTAAAAGCTTTTGTTCAGAAAACGTCCCATCCTAGATTTTACCGAGATATATTTTGATATTACGGAACATTCAACATTTATATCACCGAATTCAACGTAAAAAAACAAACAAGTATTTCAAAATACAACACATTTGTTCGCGGTCCAGTACCTTTTTTAGCGATTTAAAATACATTGAGAGGTTATGTTACACGTTAAATTAAGAGAAAAACACATTACAAATTGTATTCTAAAATATTTTGTCTCAAATCACACGTGCTTGCAATATAAAACTTATAAAAAACATTTGAATTGTTTTTGCATTGTCTTTGATACTTCTTTTTTTTTTGTACTACGTGATATACTGCAATAGGAATTAAACGATTAAAAACAGCGGGACTATTAGGATAAAGGTTTTGTTATGATATACCTTCTTCGGGAGATGGTAATATTGGAAAGAATGCGAAAGGGAATTTGCCAGACAAATGGGGCCATATTTTCAAGAGACTAATATCTTGCGGCTTATTACCATAAGAAAACTGCTAATAACTCTGCGGCATCAGAAACGTTTCAATAAATTGCGATGTTACGTCCGAGTCGATAGATTTCGTCCGATTATGCCATTATAGTGAAATTGCGACAAAAACAATTATAAAGGTCAATCGAATGAAATCCCGCGAACGGTGGGATATATTGAGTCACATTAACTGCTTGGCCAATAGGAAGTTGTGAAATGGCGTTAAACTGTTTGGCGACGAAAATAAGATTACCGCCAAATTCACGATCTATACGTTGGCGGGAAAACGCCGGACAACGGTCATATTTATTTCTTTTACGACCGCGATGATGTTATATTTTAATTCATAATAAAACAAACAGGTAAGACTTGCCCTGACAATTTATATCGAAATATTATTTATTTTTATACGGTTTTTTCTCTCTCCTCAGCTATTTTATTAGGTGATATTGGATTCCGATAAGTTGTATTGTAGCAAATAACAATGTGTTACAGAAAAGTGGGAAGCGATGTTCAGTGAGTTGTACATTTTACGAAAAAGCTACTGCGAAAAAAGCAGGTGGAATCGACTTCTGCCGAAAATACGATGTAAATTTTGTTTCCAAAAGTGCTGAATTATATGGTCTCAATTTCTTATCTTGTCCTCGCTTTTTGCCCAACATCGGCGCGCTTGATTCCCTTCCAACAAGATTATGAAACATTCACACTTTCCGTTGAGTTTCATTAATTGACGAACAAAAAAATTGTATCGTTCAAATAAAGAATGTAGAGATCAAGAATTCATAATATGTGACTTAACATAATTGCAGGTCCATTCAATTGTATCAATTGCGATAATTGTAATTTCATGAACTTTTACAAATAACTGTCAAATTAAACTTATCACTGTTAAAAATGAAAAAGTTTTAGTAATACCAAATGACAAAACGTCACTAAAACCGCAGAGTAAAAATGGTTTCGGACAATTTAAATTTTCTTAACTTGAACTGCTGTCGTGAGATGAAACTTCGTCACATTCAAGAGGGGGAAGGGGGAGGGGTGGGAAGAAAATTAAAAACGTGAAGCACGAAGAAGGTTTCTTTGAATGCAAACAAGGAAGGTCAAAATCCACTAAGTTCTGTAAACATGATTAAAACACAGATATGCCTTAAATTAAATGCTACCGCCAAAGTCTGTAAACGGTATTAAACGCAGATATGCTACAAATTAAATTTTACTCTTGATAAAACACTCGGCAATATATGAAGTGCAAATGTTACCTCACGCTGTTTTTTCATTAAAAAACGCGAACTTTGTACATGTTCTTTTTTTTTTCTTTTGAATTCTTAAGGTGGAAAATCCGTGAAGAAGAACGGACAATGTTATGTTTATGAATTTAGTGATTTTATAAAGATGAACAACAAATTTCCTTGTTATAAAAATTATCGTTTATTATTTAAAATAATAGTTAAAGTCACGTCAACGTTGATGCAACAATGAATACGAAGTTTAAAACTTTTTTCAACAACGATTTTGAACTCACAAAAATTTTAATACAGATTTCTTGTCACTTGTCCAGCTATTACAGTTTACTTGGCATTTCTTTTTTGCAAATTGTTGTACAAAAATCGTACAAAATAACCGAAAGAACGATTTTACTTTTTAACATTGACGCATTGTCAACGCAAGTTTGAAAATATGGTTCGTCCAAGTTACATCGATATCGAATGACCATTCAAACACAATCGCACGTAAATTCGTTCAGCAATCGATTCTAAATTGAATCAGCCTCTCAAGTTGGCGTTAAAATTATGTTAAACTCGCCTGAGAAATTAAGGCACTGCGCACTATTGACTGAAAATTATGACCCCGCTCATAGACCGTCTTGTGGTTCTGTTTATGCTGCGGGTACATAATAAAATTGCTGGAAATAGTCCTTCCCTGAAATTTACGAGAACAGTTATCCGTCAGCCACTGTTCTCTTTGATCTGCTCGGATTCACCTGCCGCTTGTAGAATTCAACTAATTTTCAATGAATAATGTGTAGAGCGTTAATTAAATGAATAACTTTACAGCTTTCGGAGTCTGCCGCATGCTTTTCTCATCGAAGCTACGCTTCGTTCATAAATTTGCACGTTTACTCGTTCGTTCATTCGCCTACTCGGTAGCGTACTTACTTATTTAATCCGTGCAGGCAGTCTCTTGGAAACTCCCATTAATTATATCTGGGCGAATGTATACATTACACAATATACCGGACTTCGTTTCAGTACGCACGAGTGTGCATTTTTACGGATGAGGCTGGCGTTAATGTAATTCGTTTCTCGATTTCCGCTAAGCGCGATAATATATATTCATATACAAGAGTTTAGGTGCGCGAATTAAATGTGACGATGGGAAAAAGACGAAGACGAAAATTCGTCGCGAGGTGGAGTAACGACCGAATATCAGGCGCTGTTTATTAAACCAAAACACATCTTTTCCGTTATCGGCATTCGTTGTCATTCGGCCGCGAATTTTATAGGCGCGATGAATTCCGTCGAACGCGGTCAATGAAACAGTCGACATTTGCATTTGAAAACGGCACTTGGCTCGCAAGTTTTGACAGAATCGAGTGATTAAGTTAATCTTGGATAGTAGATTTAACTATCCGTGGCTTGTTAGCCGTGCGAATAGTCGGAATCGAGGTTAGCTTCGAAGCGTTATTGCGATTGGTGGCTTAAAATGGAAGATTGACTTTGAATGACGGATAATCATCGCAGGACTGTGAAATTTGCAATCTAAGATCGATAGTTCATCAATCTATATTCCGCGGTGTAAAATTCAACTATTATGTCTGTATATAAATAAGAAATTTAATTAAAGCGGAATTAGTTTACCCGACGTCATGCTATTTTCTTAATTGCCACATTTGCCCCGTGGCTCTGATTGAATCCTCATAAATGACCTGTTATTAATGGGCGATTATGAATACGTGTCTGTCAGATAATTCGATCAGGTATATCCTGTTTGTAAACGTGACCAAAAACGGAACGATAAAAATTGTTATCGGCTTGTGTAGCAGTTAAGCACGGGAAAATTACACGGCGATAATTGAACGGTAACATAAAATTACTGTACCTATATTGTCGAATGCCAACGAAAAAAACTTTGGCCAATCATGAAAATTGTTGATTAGAAAATATTTTATCTGATCAGGATAAACATCGGACGGAGATTTTCAACCAGTTTCGTGACTGCTTCTGGTTTCAATTTTTCCCGAGCATTCTATTTATATTTGCGTACTATCAGTCAAATATACACGTATACATGTTTGAAGATCGTACTGACCTGTGTTCATCATTAATACATTGTTGCATGAAGCGAGTTCGTCAGAGAAAACGCATGATAACGCGATTCAAGGACGGTTGATTTATTTAATTAAACGAGAAAGAAGAGAATTGAATGATAAACTGAATTTTATAATCGAAAAAAAAGGGAACTAATACCTGTTATTATAAAAGTTTTAACAGAAACAGAAATTTTCATTGTTCCCTGCATAATCCAATGATTTTACATCGTTGTTCAAGCAATACACGTTTGATTTTAATTTGAAATACGGAACACACACTCACACGAGGGTTGCGTTCGCACCATTCATATTAACTGCTTTTATTAACGAATGAGAGAATTCTCATTTGAGACAAATTTCCCAGCAGTACGTGCCAAATGAACGGGAAAAAATTCATTTTGAAATTTCAAATAATTTTTCAAATAACTAAACATAATTGATATCTATGATTCAGAAAAGGCTGTACCAAAAGAAGATGAACAGTTTATTTAATAACTACCTTGACCATAGAAAATCTGATTTCAAGTATTGATTACTATCTTCAATAAAAAAGAACCATAGGAATATCACGAAATTTCACTATCACCAAATCTACTATTTTATTTCTTCAATGCAAATAAACAACAGACGTTCACATCGTACCCCTATGAACTTCATTTCCATTGCATCCAACGTGTCACTTGAAAAGTAACGTCTCCTTAAAGCAAGACTTTAATTTTTCAGATTGAATAAAAAGTTCACAAACGAGCGTTGCATTTGAACCCGAATTTGAAGTTTTATACCTTCGTTATCCGGCGTCACAAAGAAATTAATGACTTTCCATTAGATCGACCAGCAGTGTCTTAATTAAAGTCGAAGTGTCAGTGATTTCGTCTATCTCCAAAAATATTCTTCATCGAACTTCCTCCTTTCATTACATTAATTTTGCCAGTCGTCCCTTCTCTGTACCGTGTGCGTATATACGTTGCACCGAAATATTCATTTCTCGCAGTAACGATGGAACGGAAGCAACGGAAAATCGTTCTTTCCTTTGCGATCGCCGTTATCCGTCGTGGAAAACGGGTCAAAGTCCTTCATTATTATACGGATCTGAAGTTACTTTGGGAAATCTATCCGGGGTTAGTCGGAAGGCCAATGATTCGATGCGCCGGCGTCGTCTTGGATTGCTTAGTTTTTCGATCGCGGACAATAAAGCAATAGCTTGACTGATGGCAGAAGCCGGTGTCATCTCGAGTTGGCGAGAGTGCACGTGTGTAGAAACGGAACGCTCGCCGGCTCACAACAGTCATATCCATAAGCCGTCCACTTTGAATGACTCAATAAGCCGAGGAAGCTCCACTTCCTCTATCTTCGCCGGCTTTCTCAAATTGCTTAACGAACTTTTTCTCCTACGACCGAGTTCATACAATTTCGTTTTACAAACTTTCGCAAACAGTCAAACGAAAGACAGAAATTAAGTAATTACTACTCGGATTTCCCGCCGATAAATGTTCTTTGTATTATCATTCAATGGAAATGCGAGGCGGATTTCGGCTTCGGAGAAAAATTCGACTCGCAAAAGGAATCGACGTTTCAGTGTTCGTATGTTACGGTATTGTGAAATTTGTATCCCTCCCTCCCCCTCCAAAAAAAGAAAAAAATTTCGAAAATCAAGAATGTCTTTGAAAATTAACATTCGTCATTTAGAAATGATGGTAGTTTTGTCTTTGTTTAACTGTTTTGAAAGGAAATGCATTAGATACAATATAGATTCTTTTAGAAAATTTTTCAAACATTTATTAGTCTACATTTGTTGATGTTTTTTACTGTATCCATTATTTCATTAAATGTAGATTGCAAGTTGAATATGTAATAATTTAAACTTTTTTGAGAACGTGTCTATTACTTATCACAATAAGTATGACAATGCGAAAGATTATCGTCAATTTATCAAGCCTTTCGGCAGAAATGCGTGCCAAGAAGCAGCACCTGATTGCCAGGTTACAACTGTTTCGTTTACTAGGGATGAAGTTTGTTAGATTACTTTTTTCCGTGCTTGTCACGAAACACACCGTTTTGCGAGTAGTCCAATAATCTATGAGTGTAATAATTAATCTCATTAGTTAATTAAAGTTTAATAAGAATCTGTCGTAATGTGTTAAATGTGACGAGTTGTAACACGACCAACAACTTTTTACCGTCTGTTTTTAAAACCTCTTCTCATTTGCCAACATTAATTATGCAAACATCCACAAATATGCATAGTTGCTTATTATTTCTTTCAACTCAAACAATTATTTACATTAAATTTATAAAGTGAAGTACTTTCGGATCCTTGGACACAAAAATGTCTCAAAATGAGACACTCGTTTTGGCTCAAAACAATATTGATTTTCGTATGATAAAACTGATGACACCGATTGACATTGATCAACTCGAAAAATGTTTACGAATGTCGACGAAGAAAGTTTGACCATTGAAACACTTTGTCACGGAAATATCAACTTCCAGCCTTACCTTTTTTCACCTCGCTTACGAAACCGCGATCGTTTTGACAAACGCCCTTAATTTTCCGCACCCAAGCATCGAGAGTAGCGGCGGTCGATTGTTTCGGCACGAGACATTAATTATTTGGGGCGAAATGAAAACGGATTCCCGTTTATGGAAGTTTGAGATGTTTTTCCGTAACGTTATATCTTTGCTTAATCGTTCTTTTACCGGTAACCCACGGCCTGCATGTACGTATACGAAATTTTTTTATCGTTTCAATACGTCTGGATTGAACGTGGTCGTCGAGTTTAATCCGCGATTAAACTCCGGTTCAGGCGTCATTAAGCTCGGACTAAAGAGCACTTCAATCTGCCTGAGGGTTGACATAAACGTCCTATTGATTTTCCTTTAAACCTGGCCGCTCAACTCTTCGAACAGTCAACAACTATAAAATACTTCTCTGATTAAACGCTTTTCCTATTATTGCCGGTTTACTCGTATACATGTAACACGTGCGCTCCTCATTCTGATATGACAAATGATGGAACCCCCGTTAGACGACCGAGCGAACTGTTTAATTGTAACCAATTGTTTGTACACGTTTAAACGACGCAATAATTATTGCGATTTTCGATTCGGTCGCCGCGGTAAGAGCAAAAAAAGAGCTGTAAACGGCGTAACTGCTGCGCAGTTGTTGCTCGGCAATGATTTGTAGTAAAATTAATTGCGCCAATTAATCACTCGAATTTCGATGATTGTCCAATGATAAATACATAATTGACGCTAGTTCGTGCGCGGACTCATTGATTTTAATCACAATTAAGTGTTTTATATACAATTTAGACCCGTTTTGCTAGACGTCCATTGATATGGTCAATTACGTTAGATGGAGGAGGATTTAATCATATCAGTAGGTAAAAATTGAAATACAGTTGCGTTACCACAAATTATAGACATATATATACATAGTATACAATAATTATAATATAACATTTTATAACAATACAATTTTATATATAAAACGTACATTAGTTGAAATAAAATGGTTGTTGTTTAAATTTAAATGTAATAAACATTAACATAAATTTTGTTCGAGGCAACTGGTCTCGGAAAACGGGCGTCAAATAAGCGACAACTATAAATTAGTAAATACTAATTTCGTAGGTCTAAAAGTCCAACTATAAGTTTGACGACGTACGCGCCTTTGTTATTAAACGGTATAAATATAGTCTGTCTCTTTTTAACGGCATTTCGTACGAGGGAAAGCACCTGAGTAGTCGCGGCCGTTTGACAAAGTGTGCAAAAGGTCGTAGAT
This sequence comes from Aradophagus sp. ZL-2020, assembly GCA_022817685.1. Lineage (NCBI taxonomy): Eukaryota > Metazoa > Arthropoda > Insecta > Hymenoptera > Scelionidae > Aradophagus > Aradophagus sp. ZL-2020. Next base: position 10,806 of record JABFOV010002055.1, on the reverse strand, counting down.
GCGAAAGGGGCTTCTCGCGTGCGCACCTCCGAAATACATCAATCAGAACATATTTTGCCGTTCATTTTCAGAATAATTTAAGAGTTCAGAATGTGGACAGAAGTAGACAAAACTGATCAATCATCGAGTCGTTAATGCTATTATCTTTCAGACAATGATTAAATTCTGATTTATAGTCCAATTGGCCATAGTCAAAGGTGAATTAAAAACTTTACGAAACGAAAGTAAGAAATCGTAAGCATTGAAGATAAAAAGGCAAACAGGTTTTTTAATTTTAATGTTCGCAATTTCTTGTTTTCGTTTAACATATTTCTTAATCCAAAATCCGAAGAAACAAAATTAATGAAACGATATTTATATGAGCGCGATACATACAGTAAATTTGAAGTTCAATAAATGTTTAACTCATTTATCATTTGGTGTTACATTTTTAATGATTTTCTATCTCAATCGTGGTATATGTACGATTCTCGATTGTTGTCATTTATATTTCCTTTTTCGCTGCATTACGTAAGGGTTTGAATATTTCTCGAAATATACATATTTTTTGAGACTTACGTGCGAGTTATACTCGGAAAAAAAGAAATGTCACGACGAGAATACAGGATTAGGGCGTAGAATAAGAAAGTAAGAAGAAAGAATGAGCGAACGAAAGTGAGTGTTGAGAAGGAAACAGTGTATTTTCAAGGAACGGGGAATACGACGTAAGGGTCGCGCGATATTCCGTTTGAAAAATATTGTAGACAATCTGGAATCGTGAATTGAAAGTAAGCGCGAATAAAAATCGTTTGATTTGTCGGATCAATGATTAAGCAAAATTATTCAATAACTCACAGAAGCACAAGAAAGTTGGTTGCCGTGACAATTGGAGTAAATAAATCTTGGACGAGTTTAATGACGGAAAATATTTAAGCGCGTGGCTTAATAAATGTATTATTATGATTCGATAATACTGAATTCGCAAATTAATTATTCGATAGAAATAACATAGACATTTGTAACGTACATTCAATTTATTAATTAGGACCAATTTAATTGATCCAACGTTGTTATAACGACAATATAAACACTCTAAAAAAGTTCGTTCATTATGAGCATTATTTATATAATAAATGGATTATTTGTGCGGCAAATGAAATCCGCTTATTGTTTTATAAACCGAATATCTCGGCTTTTTACAGAATACAAATATGCGACGTTTTGCTAAAACACGGAAATGTCTTTTTTAGCTCTTTGGTTACACGCTAAAAAGAAGTTGCGGAACGTTTTATAAGATCGGCATTTGATCATCGTAGACACTTTCGACATTCCATTGAACGCAATTTTATCAAATTACAAAAATAGTCTTTTGACCTAAAACATCTCAAGAACAATCCATCTAATCTCTATACGATAAAGTGCATTCTTAATCTCACAAAGGAATTTCCCTAAGTAATATTAATAGGACGTAACGAAACGTTGTATAAATGCAACAAAAAGTATTAATTGCAAATCTTGTCAAGCTCTAATTGTCAAAATGAAACTTCACGAATAACGAATCTTCTTCGACAAATTCGTCTCGGCGCATGATTTTATTTTGAAGAAAAATAAAAATACTCGGCTACAGCTTTATCGAGTGCCGCATCATTGATTAATCTGCGTGTGTAATTACTGATATTGGTTTAAGTAAAAATAAAATTGCTCGACTGCAGCTTGATCGAACGTCGTATCATTGATTAATTAATTGACGTATGCAATTATTGATATTGGTTTAAGTGAAAAGTTTGCAGCCGACTATATTTTGGTGGAAGCTAGTTAACTCTTCAAATGCGATTCATAATCAAAATTCTTTGACAAAAGGTGAATTATTGATGTTGTCGATGAAAAGATACTCCCACGAAGCAAAGTTCAAATGCACGTAACTTACCTATTAGTGTAAAAGATAGAGGTGTCAACTTTGCTGCAGGTTTTATGAAATTCAGCATGAAAGTTGCTCGCAAACTGCAACGACCGACCTTTGTTTGGCGCCGTAATAATTGCCAATTTATTTATTAATTAGCATTGACAAAAGTTACGTTCGCCGAGCGCAAAAGGTTACGGAATGTCTTGTTCGCTTAGCGTTTCTGCGTATGCTCGAGTGCTTAGGAACACGATGAAGTAAGTTTTGCATGAGAGGCTGCTATTATAATCGACTACTACGGTGACAAGTGAATTACATTTGTATTATAACACCAGTTGACCTTGAATCACGCTACGTATGTCGTGCGTGATTCATTTACTACTCTGTCTGTTACTGTCCTCGTCAAAGCCCTTCCTCACTTTCGAGGTGAGATGTACATGTCCAATGTGCGCGGAGGAAAACGGTCGGTTATGTCAGTCGAAATCTCGCTTACACAATTCAGTCACTTAGTTGTTTTTAGCGAACCAATTTTTTTAATGCAGTTAATTAGATTATGAGTTTTTTTTTAATTAAACAATTTAATTTATATTTCTGAATATATTTATATTATTTGCACAATTAAAAGTAATAAACTTTTTATATCTCAGACACCAAAGTATTTTTGAATTTGAAATGCTTTTACGCTAAGAAAACAGTCGTTTTAATAATTGTACTATTTGATATTAAAAGTTTCATCAATATTTGATAATTTGTAAAATTTACTACAATTTATGCAAAAAATTTACATATAAGTTGGCTCCTTTCATATAAATTGATTATGACAAATTATGTTTTACAGATTTCAATTGCATTTACTAAAACTTATTCGCAAAAGTAACAAAATCATTTAATAATAATAAAAATGATAATGCCAGAAATGATGATAAATAATCTTCTTTGGTGAAATATGTTAGTTATTCCAAAGAAGGAATACAAAAAATGGTCACGAACAAAAGCAGTTTTGATAGAAATTTATTAGACGCAATGGGGGAGGTCTTGTATCAATGGATTACGCCTCTGGCAAACTTGACGAGAACATGGAGATGCTTTAAAAGAAAGACGTGCGTTAGACCAGTGACATATTTAAGACTGGCATTAAAGCCCCGATTAAACAGAAAATCTTCTTAAGTTAAGGTTCATTTAATTTATTTCTTTTTTTTTTTATTTCCTAAAGAATAAAGATAAATACCTTCTCGCAAAAAATTAAACATGAACATTATTTGTTGAACATTAAAAATTATAAAATTTTTGTGTAACACTCAAAGAAGTGTTTTCTCACAAGAATAATGATTCAGAAATGAAAACTGTTTTCTCTCAAAGCAAATCATTTTGACGCAACATTTTATGGAGAAGAATTCAAGAAATCGTTAAAAAAAAGATTTACGTATAATTGGCTCATTTTCAATTCCACAATAATACACGATTTTTTTGTTACTTTTTTAATTAATTGTTTACATTTAATCCGCCTTATTTTTATTTATTCATTCGACCGTAGAACAATTCCATTCAAAGTTACAAAATCACGGCTCTTAATTACAACATTTTATCAACTCCTCAGCGTTAAAGAACTTTTTAATAATCGGGAAAATGAATTTACGGAAAAAAGCGAAGCTACGAAACGTTTAACCATGTGTTATTTGGAAAGTTCGTAAATTGAATGAAGGGAAAATTGGCAAACGGGAAATAACATATGACATACGGCAACAGGGTAAGTATCAAAGCGAATAAGTTTGTTTGGGAAGAAGCTAGATTCTCTGTTGTAGAAATATATTGTGGACATCCTGTCAACAAAGCTGGGAAACAAGGCTTGAAGGTTTTCGACTATGATAATGACATTGCCATATTAGCCAGAGGGCCGTGGTAGGGCGAAATTAAAGACAGAATGACAGATAAACCAAATTTCGCACAGAGAGGAAGGATTGTAGATATATTTGCTCGGATACTGTTATTCGTTGCTACATTAGTTAAACCAATATTGCACAGTTTATTGAATAGGATGTTTTTTATTTTCAAATAATGTAATATTCGTGTAATGTAAATAATTAATAAAAATTAAAATAAATAAAAAAAATGATTTATTAATAATCCAAAAAATTGCGTAGGTAAATACTTTAATGAAACAAAAGACCAGAATTTAGGTCAATCGAATAACTACACTTGAGTCAATTCAATAAAGCTTGATCAATTTTATGTAGTTTTCATTTTTGTAGTATGTAATGATTGATATTTTATTGTTACGACATTTTATCAATAGCACACGTTAAAAACAACGTGTTCCTCACAAACAAATTATTGAATGGTATTTTTTTTAATTTCTTTTCTTTTTCTTTTTTTTTTGTTCTTGTTTTAAAATGTACTCAAGCATATTTACATCTGTATTTGAATACTTTTAATTGGTAAAATTAACTTCCATACTCCATGCCTGTTGCATCCATATGTATATCTGCCTTAAGGTAACATATTTTTAGCAACGTGGTGCAGAAGAACTATTACAAATATGTCTTTCGCGATTAATTTTCAACTTTCACTACATTTAATTATTTCATAAGCCAAAAATCAACAGTTGCTTAGACCACCTTTACAAGTTTGGTAACTGGTTAGTATGTAGTGGTATCGAGTATACAGGTCGAGTTTCTAATGTATACACATTTCTAACAGTACAACTGACAATTAAGAAACTATTTTAATAATAATTGTGAAACTCTTATTAAACTTATAACAGCTTAAGTTTTAATTAAATTGTATTATGTTCCTTATTAGATTCAGACTTAACATTCCTACTGGTATCCGCTATAAAACAGTACGGTTACAACATCCTTAATTTAGTAGCAAGAATGATTGTTCGGCAAGTAAAACAATGTCACTCGTGCAAGACAAATAAAATTGATCTACGTGTGTTTGTTCCCCGCAATTTTTTTTTTATTTTACCGTTCTTAAAATAAATATAATTACTTTGAAAAGTGTAAAGTTAACAGGTTTGTTATTTCTTTTAAATAATTAATTAGTCTTAATGTTTCTATTGCTATTACTTTCTTTTTTTTATTGCTTAATTAAGTATTTATAAAAGTTAATATTGTAAATAATTATTTTATTTTAAATGCTAAATAATGTATTACGTCATATTTACTTATTATTAATTTAAATTATTTCGTTGGATTTTATATTACGTTAATTTTCTTTAATTTACAAGTAAGCATTACACAAAAAATTATTTCAACTTCTGCTGTATAAGAAAAATTGATATAAGTTTCATTCATTGGATTAAATTGTTTGATACGTATTCATTACAAATCCTAAAAAATCTATTTATATACATATACGCAACGATATTTCTCGTATTACTTTTTTTTATAAATGTTAAAATTACTTATCGATCAATATTCTATAAACAGTACATGACACAGATCACTGCTTCAGGAAACGAATGCATTTCAAACGTTCTTCCCTTTTCTTCCCCCTCGTCATATTTCATTACATCGCCGTCGAATAAACCGAACGTACATGGTAGCAAGGGAATGCATATTAAAATTGCTACATTTGCAATTGACGTATTTGCTAATTTATTTTCCACCGACTTTCTCATGATCCGATTCATTGTACACAGTAGGCCTCCGCGAATGACAAAACGATTAGAAATTGATATGATGCGAATTATATTTTTATTCAGGTTGCATCAATAATAACAGGTGTTTATTGAAAGCCGCTCGTAGAAACGTGATATTGTCGAATTTTTCGCAACGACAAATCACATCCGTTGTTTACCGGATATATCGCGCGAACAAAATATCGGCCGACTTTTTATTCCCGCATTTGTTTTCATTTTCGATATAATAACTTTGGTGTAACCGTGATATCTCTCGCCAGGTCAATATTCCACTAATTATTCCCTGGTGAAATAAAATATACGTCGACGATATACACTTAATATACAATTACTACCCGAGAAAGAATTGAATTAAAACAACTAACAGCTTGGGGTGTTGTATCAGTAAAAACAGATTGAGATCTTAAAATATTGCGAAGAAAGTAAGACTTTGTTTATGACATGTATTAATGTTGAGCTGAAACTTTGTAAAGTAAATTTGACGTCAGGAAATATTTATTTGGACATGTTGACGTTAACATCAAGATGTGTATTATAAACTGATGTTTCTTTTCGTGTATATACTATAGTTTACGTATTGTTAAAATAATGTTGATGTATCAGAAGTAAATACATCGGAAATTTCGTTACATGTTAGCTAATGTTAATACATGAAGAATATCAGTCTAAAAAGAAGTGTCTTCAAAGTGTCTTATTTGAAGACATTTAGACACTTATTTGTGTCTTATAAAACTTCTTTTGTGTCTTTTTGGTAAAAGTGTCTTCAAATAAGACACTTCTTTTTGCTGTGATATCGACAATTTGATGTATCGCAATAATATATTGCAAATTGAAAAAAATTATTGGCAGAATATTGCTTTTAAATAACAAAATTGTCAATTTTCACTGGTATATTGATAATGCACATTGATAATGCATGGCTCGATACACAGACCGTCTTTGAAGTTACTTCGATTGATTTTCTTTGTCGGGGAATTTCGAGTGCGATATTTGCATCGTGAAAAAAATGAATAATTCGCGATAATTACTCAAAAAACTGTCGTTATATGTTTCGTAACAGCTTGACAAGATGAACGGCTAGCTGAGCAGTTACACGAGGGAGTCACTAAGATGTACTTTGTAGTCTTCCTTTGGAGACTGAAAAAGACGACACAATCTTCGCCTTGAGATTCGTAAAGAGATGTTGGTTCGTTAAGCGAGGATTATAACGAGATCGTTATAACAGGAAGAGCTTCAAGAAAAAGACGTACTTAAAAGCAAAACAAAAATTTCATCATGTCATGATTCCACTAATTTCATTTTTCCCGTGCAACATGCCTAATAAATGATTTCATTAACATATATATTCCCGGCGCAATTTTTTCTTAACGACTCGGCGAAATCAAATTCAACATTTTCGTTCGCCATACTTGAGCCATCAATTTGCGTTCATGGCTTTCGCCGTCGTTTGTAACGATCGTAATATTATTCGCATCTTTGTATGCGTTCGATTATGCTGAAACGTTGATAGACGTTGAAAAGAATTAACTATATCGTACGTTTTATTAACGCAATTCACCGAAACAAATTACAAGCGTGTCGCCATTGTAAATTAAGTTAACCTCCGATGTAATTACAATGTCAATCAAACGGGAGGCAAGTAGAACTATTGTTCAATAATTAATACTCGGCGAAGAAAAAGTTTGCTCCCCGGATTAGTGAAAGCAACCATTTTTACATGATTAATGGAATTTAAAATTTAATAACGTCCGTCAAAAAAAATTACGTCGCCGTTAAAAGAACCGAAAATTCGATTGCCAACTTTCTAGCGATTTCCACTTTTGATTGGCTTGCCCGTGCACTTACGATTAAATCCCGTGTTTTTGGCACATCTAAATCAAAGCAATTACCACTTTTCGATTTACAAATCTGACGAATGTGTAATATTCGCCTCGGCTCCGTACTTTTTTTTAGCGCATTTTCTCCCAATGCAATTACAATCCGTATATAGAAGTCGCACGAAGATGAAACAAAATGTGTATCAGCGATGCAACGTATTTCGTTTATATTTTAGTTGTCGATTGAAGAAAAAGATGAAAAAATGAACGTAACCCGAGAGAAAATTGTTATGTTATAACAACAGAACTTATGATAGAGTTGCTCAAATAAATGTACAATGTCGACGAAACGTCTCGCAAAATTTTTGATACTTATTATTCAATTAATTAATCAACTTCGTTTCTTTGACGCGTATAATTACGTGTTATGATGTGCCTGAAATTTGCCATGTGGCGAATTGCCACACGTTTTTGACTTGGAAAATTTTCTATGTACAAAAATTGAAATCGACTAAGTCGACAAATAAAACAATAAACATAGTGAAAAATGTAAATTAACACAAAAAATTGTCGTTTTCAATTTTTGAACTTAGGAAATTTTCTGAGTCCAAAATGTTTGGCAATTTGCCACGTGGCAAACTTCAAGCACATCGTGTTGTGGGAATAATAGAGTTATACTTTTTTTATTTTTCATTATTTTCATTTTTTCCTTCGAAATTTCATTTCAAGATTGTCACAATCAACGAAATCTTTCATTCCACGACAGACGCTTGTTACGACGACAAATTAATACGCAGCTAAATAAAAATGGCCAAACACTTAATCAGAAAGCAGTTTTCATTAACCTAGAAAACATCGAAGATCAGCGTTCCGATTGAAATTTATCGACAAGCTATAATTACACGTCACGAAGCAGGAATTTCGATTTGACGATGGTGCCTCGATAACTTAAGTTTCATTATTATAATTAAGTGCATGTAATAACTTATAAGCGCGATACTACAACAAGCTTCAAACTTGCATATTATTTGGTTCACACTGTTTATTTAATTTGCGAATTAAACAAATCAATATTGCATCAATATTTGTCACTTAATTAGTCCCTTTTCGCTTTTCCCTTCCAACAAATAATTCCACTTCATTTTATCGCCCTCTATTCGTCTCGCTTACAAAATCGAATAAATATAATCTGTATAATGCTTTACCAGGAATCGTGCATTAAATGTAAAGAAAATAATCTTTTGAGAAAACTGAAATCCTTTGAAGACTTTCTTTATTATTTTCCTTTATGAAAATGGTAACAGACTCTCTTTTGTAAAAAAAACTTTCCAACAAAATTATATAAATAAAAAAGAGCAAAAACTAATTGAAGTCGAATAAATTGAGAACGTTTGTATTAGTCATAACCGTTCGTTCCACTGTTATAAAAATGCTTCAATGGTAAGTATTTGGAAATTAGAAGCATTATCACGTAACGCCTGTAATTTTCTTCCCCTTTTTATTTCGTTATCTGCTCCTCTCTCCAAACGATGTTTATCAACTAGGAACAGTAAATGCATAACAACGAGTCAACTTTTTCTAATAACGAGTGCGCGAGTGCAAAAATTAGCAAAAATGTGAATCCTCAAATGTCGGTACGTTATCCCCCGAATCGTTTTTCACCCGAGTTTGTCGTTCAGCGTTTAGTCATCGTATTAATAAATAAATAATCCTTGCTCCACGTTTTGTATTTTTAGTTACGCCTAAGTACTTATTATGTACAACGCGCCGGTAAAAGTTGAACTAATTTTACATTTAATTTATTTTTCCCGACGTTCACGTATTTCATACTTGGCTGTTTATTTCGAGTTTACTTTCCCATTAATTATTTCAAATTAAACACAAATAAACCTTGAGCGCAACACAAACACCGTTGCGTGAATTTCAGGTTATTCGAATGACGCGAGCGCTGAAAACGATTTCACGTCAAAAAGTGAGAAGTACGAAAGAAAGCATTCCGAGTGCGAAAGTACGCTGGATTTGCATGCCGGGGTGCTTTGACAAAGAAACGGTTATTGCGTTGCATGTAACAGAAATTTACATCGGATTACTCATGAGTGGTGCTAATGGCCACAAAAGTTGACCCCGCTGATCTAATCAACGACTTAGTTACCCGTCCTGCAGGGTATAGGACAGGGGATGCATTGCGGTGTCGATCGGCGTTGCTTTATGTGCAAGAACGGGGCCCCGAGCGCGCGCTATCCCGACGAGCCTTGTCGTAGTTTACGCATACATATTTGATGCGCCCTACACGATTTCAGATTGACTGAATCGCCGCGACTCTTGTTGCGAATTCGGATATACTTTGTGTGCATTGAATTCGGCAATTATTTATTCAAGATTCTGGCCGCGCTCGTACCGTTCCGCGTGAGCTGTTTTAAATAGTTAATAACTGAACAATGAATGCTCGACGCGAAAAGTTGACTCGAATAATCGAGTAGTTGTTTAGCAGCTGTGTAAATGAGTGCTGTTGAGTTAAAGTTAAATGTCAGCTTTACTTTAGCAATGCGCGGAGAAAACCACATTGTACTGCACATGTTGCATATATTTTATATTGCAATCGATAGAATACGAAGAGCGATTGAAATATTTATATTGTAATTTAACAAATTCTTTGATTAAAGCATATGTTTTATTCAGTAAGCATGTATTAGGTCTCGAGATCAACGCGTGAAAAGCGCCACCTACAACTCAGGTGAGTCGAATTATTTGTAGCATATAGGTTATGAGTTACAATATGAGATGCATATTTTTTACTATACACCGAGATAAATAAACCGGAAAAATTGTCCTGCTTTTTACAGTACTTTTGGGGATTTGTTTATTTTCGCCGTAATTTTAAGGCGAAATCATAACAAATATTGATGGTGAACAAACAATTTTTACCTTGCCCTCGGTGAATTTTCAGATGTTTCAGAAGTAACTTCGCTTTCAAAATGATTCTGTCGGGTCGGCAAAATACACAATGTTCTTTGCAATATGTTTTTCGCGATGTGGTAATGTTAATGAGACGTTTTTCCTAATATTTTGCAAGTGATTGCGTTTTCAAGTTCTGACGATTTTCATTTGACAAACTGAGATGGTAGTTTTTTAAATCTAGGTGGAGAAAGTTTGATTAATGTAAATGAATAAAGACGGCGAATTTTCGCTATATTCATGTTGAATATATATATATTTTTAAGAGTATATAATATATATTTTTAACTCCAGAAAAACAAGTTTTTTTTTGTGTTTCGTACATTACTATAGCTTGGTTATAAGTTAATTATTAGGTGTCGAGCAGTTTTTTAATCGTTTTAACGAAAAATTTTGTTCAGTTAAGATGAACCGTCAGCACTGCTTCATCATCACTGCAATTAATTAGGAATTTTTCGTTCTCCTCTTTAGATAATTTATATCGCAAAGTTATTGTTTCGCGTCTTTATTCG